>NBNE01001670.1:0-11470 GCA_002215365.1 Phytophthora megakarya | reverse complement strand
GACGAATTCAGGAAGTAATGGTGGGTCGAATTCATCTAGTACTAAAGACTCGAACAGTGGGTCTACTTCAGCTCCTTCTGCCAACCTTACACCAAGGCCAAGGAAAACTAAAGCTCCGACTACAAGTCCATCTACTACTGGAAGCAATTCCACCACACCAACAAATACCAGTGGCTCTTCTGGATCGCCCACGACGTCGACAACCACCACGACGACAACTACTACGACAAACTCAAGTACTGGTTCTTCAGCCAGCAGTTCCAAGGCAAGAGTTGCGAATTCTGGAAGTAGTACGTCTTATGACACGGCTAGCTCTAGCGCAAGCTCGAACGGGTCGTCAATCCAGTCTGCCCATGGTGCTAACATTGGTGTTATCATTGGGATTGCCTGCGGTTGCCTCGCTGTCACTTTCGCATTTTGTGCACTTTTCTTCTATTGTCGGAGCCGCAAAGGAAAAGATTCGTCGCAGCAGGAGACAACGACTATGCAGTACACGGATATGTCCACTCTTCATAAAACGAATATGTCGCAAGGACAGACCGGGTTGTGGAATGACGATGTCATCACTGCTAAGCGAATCTCCCGTGACGAGGTACAAGTGCACGATATTATCAACCGTGGTGGATTTGGAGAAGTGTACGCTGGAGTTTTCCATGGTCGACCCGTTGCTGTCAAAATGCTACTCCCCGCTACTCGTGACCAGATCAAACACGTAAATGATTTTCTAGCGGAAGCTAGAATGACTGCTTTGATGGACCACCCAAGAATTGTTTCGCTCATCGGAGTGGCATGGCACGCGCTCTCCGACCTTTGCGTTGTTTTCGAGTTCATGGATGGTGGTGATCTGCGGACACTACTCGATACGTACGAACGTTCCGATCACCCTGTTGGGCTGGATATTCAAAAGGCTACAATTGCGATTCATGTCTGTCATGCGCTCACTTATCTTCACTCGTTGATGCCACCGATTATTCACCGAGATTTAAAGTCACGCAACGTACTACTCAACTGTGACCTAGAAGCGAAGTTGACGGATTTTGGCATCTCGAGAGAGAGACCTGACGCGACCATGACAGCGGGTGTTGGTACTTCACTGTGGATGGCACCTGAAGTGATGATGGGAGAAAAGTACGACGAGAAGGCGGATATTTTCTCACTTGGCGTCGTGCTGTCAGAGCTAGACGTGCACTCAGTGCCGTATGCACGGGAGAAACAGATGATGTCTGACGCAGTTCTGTTGCACCAAGTCGCTTTGGGCAAGGTTCACGTGGCATTTTCACAGTTCAACCCGCGCGAGTTCGTGGAGCTGGGTCTTGCGTGCACGTCTGTGAATCCTTATGAGCGTCCAAGTGCGGCTGAAGCATTGTACAGACTTCAGCTTATTCTGTCCACACTGGAAAACGACCAGTTTGTCACCTCACGTGGTAGTTATGTGTTTTGAGTGAAGTTTTGTGAAAAAGTTGTCCGATGTCCAATGCACGTACATGTAGTTGATGGTCATAATGGTACGCTGATATCCCTTGACTATTTCAAATAATGCTTTCCAAGATACACATTGTATTCAGAGACATCCATACCCTACAGCAACATCAATCTAGACTACTTATGGTACGCTGATATCCATTGACAATTTCAAACAATGCTTTCCAAGATACACAATGTATTCAGAGACATCCATACCCTACAGCAACATCAATCTAGACTACGTCTACGTTACAACATGAAGACAAGCAAGCTTGACAACACTCTTACATCTGCGGAGTCGACATGTCCGAAGTCACACCACACGTTCCCCCACTTGAGGAACTACGAGCAAGACGAATGTATCCGTCCTCACCCCAGTACGTTCCCCACGAGTTACGAATCTTGATCGAGGAGGAATCGTAGCCTACAGCCACGACAGCATGATCGAGATTATCAGTATCACACGATGACACTACACCTCCGGTGTACTGCTTCCACACGTTGTTTCCGGATGCAACCGCGACTATCACCGGGTGCTCGTCGAGTGCACTGAGCAATTCATTTTCATCCGAAAGATCGGAATATCCTTTAAGACCAGGGTCTTGTGCATTACAGCTCGAATCACAAGAATCAGCATAGCCACTATCGGAGGTGTATGGGTAGCTATCTTCCGTGCAGAGCCCATTTTGCTGCACGTAATCAAGCGCGTAGACCGGAGCGCCACCGTTGCAGCCCCAGTTCTGAGTGTCACAACTCACCAGTTGCTGCTCCGAGTACTTGGTGAGAGACGTTTTCCCGGTTGCTATGCACTGAGCGGACTCGATAGCTGAGACCGTAGCAAATGCCCAACAGGAACCACACGAGCCTTGGCTTTGAATTGGTGCCATGCATTTGGTTGTCGACCAGTCCACAGAACCAGAACTATCGCCATCTTTCTCAGTAATTGACGGTGAAGACGTTGCTGGTTGCGTCGTAGCTGGTGCATTGGTGATCGGAGCACGTGTAGGTCTGGACGGACGCCAATCCCAGAAATCCGAGAACTTGTAGCTTGCTTCACTACCGTTCGATTCTGTCAGCACGTTGGCAGAGCTGTCAGTCGCTGGCTGAGCAGTACCAGACTTCTGCAGTCCGTCTATCAAAAGTTGGAAGATAGACTCGATGCTTTTGATGAACGAAGAGCCATCGGAGTTTTCGCTGATGGTCGAATCCGAGCTTGCAGCACTTCGCAGTTGGCGCGTAGTTACTCCGCTTCCACTTTGCGTTGAGTTACCACGAATATACGAGTTGAGGACGTACGTGTTGAACTCATCATTCGTCATGGCTGAGAACGGCGACATGATGGAGAAATTCGCGTCCGGGTTGGCAGATTGCACGGTAGCAATGTTCTGCTTGGTCAAGAAGATACGTTGGCGGAGATCTTCTTCTTGGTCAACAGCACTGCGATCTTCCGGGACTGGTATCCAGCCGTTCTTCTGAGCAACGTCGCCATACTTGTTTCTCCACTCATCAAGATCGGCTTGGGTAGTGTCGATCTCTTTGAGATAGCGTTGGTAGTCGATTCCCGCGTGCATCGGACGAGCAAAAATTGGTGTTGCAACAATTGTCACTGCGGTTGCAACCGCGAGGCACATAGTTGAAGGACGCATTGTTTCACGACTGTCGAGTATCAGAAGCACTTCAACTGTTGTTGATGCAGAGTTGTTGGTTTGAAGGTGAATTCAAGAATGAGCATTCGACTCGACTGCTTTTCGCTCGTGACTAGCTTGTCAACTAAAATCAGGCGTATTCACGGTGAAGTGATCGAGCAAACTCGTCCACTGAAGCCACTTGTAATGTCATCTCGGACAGAAAATCGAGCTTTGGTGTTGCCACCCTGCTGCGGAGCCAAGTTCAGGCGGTGAGCTCCAACGATGACAGGATCTGGACGTCCCAGCTGGAAGATCGGACATTTCCTTGCCAGATAACGCCTCGCACTCCTTTTCAAGCACCAGCACCAACATCCAGGAATTTTCGACCATCCCTTTACAATGCGCGTTAGTTCTCAAGTGCCGCGCGTTTCAAGTGCTGATAACTAACGCAGCAAAAATCAAGTCCTACTTGAACGATTTTCTTGTTTGGTTTCGGAAGTAGCACCCCCTTTGAAGACCTACCACGAAATAATTGTGGTAAACGAAGCGTGAATGTTCAGCGTGAAGCAACACGCAACTTGACAGAGCTATCGAAAGATTAGTGGAGAAATATCTCACGTATGCACTGCTGCATTCACTGCAGTAAAGCAGAAGATTCATGTTACCATCCCAGTCAATATCTTGACAAGTTGAGTTTCAAATTTTTGATAGAATTCTTCAACACAAAGACAACCTTTATGAGGATAACGAGGATAGTATTTTACAAGGTTGTGTTCCTCTTCTTGACCACTACAACTTACGCAATTACATTTATGACAAAATTCACAAAACAAACGCTTCGTGCTTACATCTTTGGGCGAGACATATCGGTGAGCAAGCCACAGGTTCCCGTCCCGGGGTTGCGTGCAATTCGGACGTAACCAGCCTCGCCCCAATTGGCGCCCCACGAGTTTCGGACTTTGAAAGTGGAGTCGTCATACCCCACGATCAACACTGCGTGATCCAACTGCGTGGTTTGGCAACTTGACATGACCCCACCCGTGTACTGCTTCCATGCAGCATTTCCCGAAGCAACCGCAGCAACCACAGGCTGCGACTTGAGAGCGTTAATGAGTCCGGCTTCGTCTCCTTCGTTCACTTTCTCGTATCCAGTGATACCCGTTTGGCTCCTTGAGCAGCTACTGCAAGACACCGAGCCCCCTTCCTTCAAAGTGTACGGAAGTGCGTTCTCCCAGCAAAGACCGTTCTGCTGGATGTACTCGAAAGCGTAGACCGGAGCACCACCACCACACCCCATGTTCTTTCGGTCGCAACCAACAAGTTGCTGCTCCGAATACTTGTTGATACCCGACTGTCCGTTCTTGATGCACTGAAGTGACTCCACTGCAGCAATGGAAGCGAATGCCCAACTGTCGCAACCAACAAGTTGCTGCTCCGAGTACTTGTTGATACCCGACTGTCCGTTCCTGATGCACTGAAGTGACTCCACTGCAGCAATGGAAGCGAATGCCCAACAGGAACCACATTGACCTTGGCTTTGAACGGGAGACATGCACTTGGAAGCGGACCAGTCTACCGAGTTGGACGTTTTGAGGACCCCCTTCTGGGTTTGCACTGGTTTCGCGGGTTGTCTCGTGATCGGCTCAAGTGCAGGTACTGGAGTTGCCGGCTTTGGTGCATTGGTGCGAGGAGGGTACGTCTTCCGAACTACAGGTCTCGGGGCATTGGTACGAGGAGGATACGTCTTAGGAACAACCGGCTTCGGAGCTGCAGTGACAGGCTTCGGAGCAGCAGTGACAGGAATTCGTTTCGGAGTTGGTTTCGGAGTTGGGGCTGGTGTCGATACCGGAGCTGGTGCTGGTACCGGAACTGATGCTGGAGTCACTGCGATCGGAGCTGCAGTCTGAGGAGTGGCCGGTATCGTCCAGTGCCATTGTTTGGAGGTCGACGTGTCCGTGTTGGTAGTGTGTTCGGTGGCAGGTTTCACAGTTCCGATCGTCCATTGTCCTCCCATTTGCTGCTGCAGACTCTTCATCAACGAGTCGATCATAGCTTGCATACTCGTGAACGTGTAGGTTTGGTCCTGTTGATGCTGTTGCAACTGGCGAAGTGCACGTTTAGGAGGTGCAGGCGTTGCCGGAGGTTTCGTGCTGTTGCCTCGGACGTACGAGTTGAGCACTTTCGAAGCGAACTCCTCCTTGGTTAAGATCGAGAACGGCGTCATGATGGAGAAGTTGGCGTTCGGGTTATCTGCCTGCGCTTCGAGAACGTCCTGCTTGCTCATGAAGATCCTTTGGCGGATATCTTCGTCCCGGTCGACGGAACTTCGCTCCTCGGACGAATAGTCCGGCATCCAGTTGTTCTCAATGCAAGTTTTCTCGAATTTGTCGGTCCATTCTTTCGCTTCGGCAGCGGTCTCGTCATATTCAGAGAGATAGCGCTGGTAGTTGATACCAGCATGCATCTGTCGTGCCTCGATGGGCACTTCAAGTGTTGCAACAAACGTTGCGAGCAAAGCCAAGAGCTTCATGCTTTGTGCAATTGAAAACGAAGCGAGCACTTGCAGGTGAGTTCAAGAGTGAGCTCCACATCCACTGAAGCCGAAGCCACGGTAGAGTGCAAGTACACAGAGTGCAAGTACACTAGATCCATCTGATCGCTGTTCATCGACGCCATCTGGCACCGAAATGCCGATCCTGTTCGAGCAGCAAAAAAACTAAAATCTGTTCGGAGACGGCGACTTGAGCTGCCGTGCCGTGTTCTGTTCCTCCACGTGATGAAGTCCAGCCACGGCTTCCCACCGCAAAACGAGCCACGTAGCGTTGGCCTTTCACACTGAAATAATGGTTCTGGACACGAAATGGTTTGAATGCAGTGGCGACCGACAACTGCTGTACATGTAGCGCTGCATCAAGTTGAGTAATGCACAGATAAGACGCTATTCAGCATTCAGCGCTAGTCGACACCACGCGGTTCGCTGGAAACACCCGTGGCACTGTGTTAGTCGAGTCTAACATAGCGTTGTGGGTGCCTTACGTCACGGAAAGACGCAGGCATCTGTGTGCTCGTGCACCAGCAAGTATCTAGATACTCGACTGGTGAGCGATGCAGAGGTGCGGACTGCTACGTGCGTCGCCAAGTGGTAAACCTTGTGGGGATATCATGGTCATGACCATTTGATGAAACCTGGTCAACTTCACAATGAAACTTTCACGCTTGAACGTTTGCTACCTGGTACTCATGTTTTACTTGATATTGACGCATTTATCACTACACACACACTACCATACATCTTGAGCACCTCACTTACTTAAAAAGTGGGGTACGACATATCGCCGTACATGCCGCAAGTGCCCGTGCTATCACTCGTTCGCTCTAGTCGAATGTAACCTGCCTCACCCCAGGAATCACCCCACGAATTGCGGATCTTCCACTCGCTGTCTGTGTATCCGACGGCTACAACTGCGTGATCGAGTGTATTGCTATCACACGACGAGATGACACCGCCCGTGTATTGCTTCCACGCATTGTTGGCCGATGCCACAGCGATGACCACAGGTTGTTGAGCGACTGCAGTCGCGAGACCCGAAGCATCACTCACCGTTTGGTACCCGGTGATACCTGTATCAACTGCTGAGCAACCAGTCGAACACGATGCCGCTGTGCCTTCCGACGCCGTGAATGGGTAGTCTGCTTCTGTGCAAAAGCCATTTTGCTGCACGTACTCCATGGCGTAGACGGGGGCGCCACCATTACACCCGTAGTTCTGCCGCTGTGCCTTCCGACGCCGTGAATGGGTAGTCTGCTTCTGTGCAAAACCCATTTTGCTGCACGTACTCCATGGCGTAGACCGGGGCCCCACCATTACACCCGTAGTTCTGGGTATCACAACTAGTGAGCTGCTGCTCCGAGTACTTGGTGAGTGTCGTCTTGCCCCCTTTGATGCATTGTCCCGACTCGATCGCTGCAGTGGTGGAGAACGCCCAGCAATCACCACATTGGCCTTGGTTCTGAATGGGAGACATGCACTTGGAGTCCGTCCAGTCGACATCGGACGACGTTGAGGTGGTCGATGTACCTGAATCTGTAGCTGTATCTGTTACCGTCGATGTTGAAGGCGACGAAATCGTCGGAGCTGCTGTAGTTGGTGTGGGCGCAGCGGTTGGAGCTGCTGTAGTTGGAGTGGGCGCAGCGGTTGGAGCTGCCGTCGTCGGTGCATCCGTTGTTGGTGTTGAAATACTAGGAGCGTTCGTGACAATTGTCCAGCTGGAGTCGGATCCGGCGGGTTTCACTGTGTCAGGCTGGAAATCGTTCCTCCCCATGCCTCCGAAGTTGAAGCCGTTGCCCCATTGCTGCCAAAGGGACGAGAGTCCTGAACCAAAGCCGAAATTCGACGTACTTGCAGCGGATCCCGAAGAAGTGGAGACCGTGGTGGATTCCGTTCCAGGGCCTGAAGAAGTCGTCTTGGTCGTGGTTGTTGTGCTCTTTCCGTCAGCTCCAGTGGTTGTCACCGTCCTGACGCTAGTCGACTGGTAGTCCGAGTTCGAGTTCCCCAAGACTGTCTGTGCGTTGCTGGGACTTCCACTGCTAGTACTCGTGGTTGTCGTCTTGGAGGTGGTGCCAGACGTGCCGCTACTATATGACGTCCTGGTGCTGCTACTTCTGTGCCAACTACCAAGACGGCGGTTTGTGTTGCTCCCTCCTGATCCATTGTAAGCACGATAGGATTTACCTACGTAGGCGGCAAACTCATCGTTCGTGAGCAGTGTGAACGGTGTGTTGGTGGAGAAGTTGGCGTTCGGATTGAGCGCTTGAATGGCTGAAATGTTCTGTTTGGTCATGAAGAACCGTTGCAAGTGGTCTTCCTCGTCATCACCAGCGCTGCGTTCCTCCGAATTGCCACTGGATGGCGGCATCCAGCCGTTGTTCTTGGCCATTTCGCCCCAATTGGCCTTCCAGTCGTCCAGTTCTTGTTTGGTTTCGGTGCGTTCGGCCAAATAGCGGTGATAGTCGATTCCTGCGTGCATCTGACGGCCAGTCACGCCGGACATCGCAACGAGTGCGACCCCGATGCAACCGAGGACACTGGGTCGGACGTGAGACTGCATTTCCATCGGTGGTGCTACGCTCGACTTGCCAAATCAAGGAGTGAGCATTGAAGTCGCTGGTGCGATGCAGAAGCGCGTCGCGGTGATCCGAATGAGTTGGCCACGCCTGTCACCTGCTGCCAGATAGTATTGGCACACAGGCCATTTCGAGGCGCAAATGGTGGCTTGGCAACCCGAGACTCTTGCTCATCTGGTCACTTGGCACCCGCCTCATGCTTCCTCGCCTCCACCTGCCCACTGTTCTACACCGACAGCTGGACAACGTGTCATGCTGTCATCTTCTTCTCTTGTTGCGTCAATCTAACGCGCACGACGAGCTTGCTGATGTGAAAGCTGAGTGAATGACAAAGTGGCTCCACTCTCCGAGCCAAGCGATCGCGGCACATGTACCGACGGAAGTGTACGCCCACACAGCCAAATGTCACCGGTGAGGCGGCATATGCGCTGATCAGAAGTCGTGGATCAGCTGTATCCGCCTGCGTGCCCACCATTTGGACATCGTGCTCCTGTCGCACGGGGAAGGCACCGAAACGAGTGCCATCGTTTCCTGCTGGGAGCGAACGGAACGTGGCCATTGCCTGTGGATGCAGCATCGAGTCGTGACTACGAATTGTAGACGACCTAATGCGATGGACCATCGTCGATGGTCATCACGAGCACTGTTGCGTCCGACGAAAGAAAGACAACGCGTCGATCAGCGTTTCGTTCAGACATCGCCAGCGATGTTGTTGGTGCGCCACAAACGACCAACGGCCAAATCTGGTTCGTAGCGCTGCATACGAGGCTATCCCGTTCTCCATACAACTGCTCATGGTCAACAGTGTCGGATGGTCTACCAGCAAAGACACTGTGGAACTGCTGTCATTCACAGCAACGGACACTGAGGACAACAGTGTTGCCCAGCAATACCGAGAGGACATGGATTGCGCCTCTCGGTCTTTTACGTACTGCATCATCCTATGTCCTATGTGAGACTTGTTTGCTTGTCTTTCATTGCATCTGATAATCGGAAGGCTGTGCTCTTGGATAGTGCAGCGCTGTCATTGCAACTACGTGGAGCAAGTACCGGTAGGCTACATGTAGCATGACGCATGGAGATTTCCAAGGCGCTTTATCGACCACCGTGCTGCGTAAAAACCGAAGCGGTGTATGTGGCTCCTAGCGAAACGAAGTGTTGAGGCAGCACCATGCGGTTTCAAGCTTTGGGCGACCAATTCGGGTATAACTCCACCGAAAAGAGGCAGGCTGCTGCAGCCGCTGCAGGGCTGGACCACATCTAGGCTGCTGGATAATCCAGCAGATGCGACCACAGCGATTACGAGATAATGTCGAGATATCGAACGTGTATTTCCACCTCGCCATTTACTACTACTTCGAGTTGCTGACATAAGTCAATGACAATTTGCGTGTCAATTTGACATGTGAGTCAAGTATTCATGCTTTTGTTGTGATTCACAACTTGTGAAGGCCATCCGAGTCAAAGCGTTCAAGTTGAATCGAGCGTAATGGCTTGACATATTATTTGATTTCAAAGGATCCGTTAATAGCAATACTTCAGAATACTTTTGTAAAATATATGTAGATACTAACGTTGAACTTAATAGTTCTATCCAAATGATAAATCATACCTACTGTAGCAAAACTAAAGTTCTACTATTACAGATGTTGCTGCCCGACCATGATGTGCGAGTCGCAGTGTGATGGTCTACGGACACTCTCCTTTGGCTGTTCGAACGTTTAGATGCGCTTTTTAATCGACGTCCACATGTAGAAAAGTATCCTGCTCCTCAGGACTCCAATTGCTTTCCATCTCGATCGCGTTTTACGTGAGAATTTCGCTGCTTCGTTCGAAATGTGCAAGTAACAAGTGCAAGTCGCAGCCCCCGTTTATCTCGAAGCTCAACCAATTGAACGCCGCCTCTCTCCGATCCTGGGCTAACTCACAATCTCGAGCTGCGCTCTCTGGTCGCTTCTACAGCATTTTCCAACTCGCAGTGTCGCGGCCACCGCGTCTCGAGAATACTGGTAACATGCAACCTCGAGTGGCGACTGCGACGGTTCTTTTGGCGGTGACCGTCCTGTCGACAGTTAATGTTGATGCGCGGCCGATGCATGCGGCTATCGTGGATAAATACCATCGCTATCTGGCAGTGAAGCAGAATATCTCGGATGAATTGGATGAGTGGTTGATGAAGTACGGACCTCAAGGTGAAAAGAACGGTTATATCCCAGTCACGGAATCTCGGAGCTCGGACGATGCGCTTGAAGACCAGCGACAACGGTTCTACCTGACCAAGGAACAGATTGAAGAGGCCCGGGAGGCGAATCCGTTCGCCCAGTTTACAGTTGATGGCCCATTTACACTTATGACGATGGATGAATTTGAGCAGTTCCTGTCAAACACGCACATTAAGGAAAAGGAGAAAGAAAAAGAGAAGACGGAGAAACCATCCGTTGAAAAGCCCACCACGTTGTCCGAAAAGGAGAAAAGCACTTCGTCCACCGATGGGTCCAAGAAAAATGACTCACCGGAGGCTGGCGTAAAGGATGACGAGGACGAGTCTAAGAAGAAGAAGAAAACATTTGCACCCGCTACCGAAGGACCGACCGTCATTGCTGCGATGCGTAAACTTCGCTCTTCAGGCAAAAGTCTGTACGCCTTCAATGGTGGAGAGTACAACGACAACGGTGAACGAGGCTTTGAAAGCACGTCCGAAAACTATATTAACAATTCTCCACAAACGTATCAAAGCCCGTCGACCCCGCAAACGTACCAAGCCAACACGGCCAACACTGATAACACTGGCAACAACGGAGGCAACACGAACGGAGGGTGGAACTTTGGAGATGTCTCGAAGGGTGACAAGGCTCAGGTTGCTGTAGTAAATGGAGGAACGGGGAGTAACAATGGATACAGCACTGGAAACTGGTGGGGAACCAACGGCTGGGGAGGCAATAGCTGGTGGAGCACCAATTCGACGTGGTTTAGCTGGGGAACCGGAGGCTCAAGTGCTGGGTCCTGGAGCACGCAGTGGACATCACCACCATCAACTTCTAACAACCAGTGGACTCAACCTTCGGGGACTTCTAACAACCAGTGGACCCCTTCCTCCGATAACCAGTGGACCCCGTCGTCCAATAACCAGTGGACACAGCCTAGTAATAACCAACAACCAGCCACTGAAGCACCGCAGGCGCCGACAACTCCGGAAGCGCCAGAACCAGCCCCGGCCCCCGCCCCTGCACCAGCCCCTGTGACTAAGGCTCCTT
>NBNE01001669.1:0-11478 GCA_002215365.1 Phytophthora megakarya | reverse complement strand
GCACGTAATCCATTCGGGTTGTAAGCGATATTCAGGTTGTACTTCCACAATTCGGGATGTCCTTGGTATCTCCATTCGGGTCGCATGCGGCATTCAGGATGTACTTCCACAATTCGAGATGTCCATGGGTCAGGGACCTCGTTCCATACTCCGAATCTGGCTCTCCAGTCAGGGCAGCTGCGGAGGTGGCAGCTGCGGAGGCCACCTGAATTTCAGGATGCATCGTCACATCGTGCGATGGCTAGCGATGAGGAGCTACGGCCGTCGCCATGACCACGAAGAAAGTCGAGGCAATATCCAAGCGGCGGTCTAACGCAGAATCAATTCGGTAAGGAGGGTTGTGAATCGCTCCGACAACATGCTATGCGAGCTGGTAAAGAGAAGCATCGAAGGCCGAAGTTTTGGTCAGGGTACTACCACTTGCAACTGGACCGAGCGGAGTGACTAGACGCCCCACCGACACCCCGCAAGTTGCCGAACCCAATGCCGGCGCGGGAGTTGGTGAAGACGGAGTGTCGTCGCTCGACACTGGGGACAACGGCGAAGCTTGAGCATCGTCTTGTCCATCCGGCGATGGAGACCCCTCAGACGCCTCGCCATGTAACGTCGCGGCTAAGTTGGCGAGCGAGGAGTCTCCGCCGGAGCTCCAGAGTGGTCGGCCGATGAGGATGTAGACTGAGGGTGCTCCTGAGCGTGGGAATACATGATGAAGATGAAGAAGAAAATGTGAGGACGAGACCTCGGATGACACGGCAGTGGGAGATGAAGGAACTTACCAGGTCGTCGGCGTGGAGAGCCCTGCTGGCCTCACCCATAGCGTCGATGAGAGCTCTCGACACGGGTGATGGTCAAAGTGCGGCTCGCCGTTCAGCAGCTCAGAAGGTTCACAACGAGCGGGGGGAAGTTGTGGTGAGGTGTTTTGGGAAACGCCAAGCACCTAGTCACCGAGCCAACTGTCACAGAGACTTCGGGTGAAAGACGTTTTATGGGCCCTGATTGGTGGATCACATTCCCCGCATTGGAGTGACGTCGTTGAGTGACTATTCAAGGCTTCGGTTATCCTAATATAACATAACCAAGGCCCTCTGAATTAGGGTAAGTTGAGAACTTGTACCGATGTTTGTGGCCGAGTTCTCGGACGAGAATGTTGGTATCGTACCTACGCGAAGTCTCGGTCGCCACATAAGTACGACCAGAGGGAGCCCCAGGAAAAATCGTTTAAACTTGATATTTGTATATACGGGTATCGGACTCGTCAATTGATGGTCTATAGGTAGGACGCATTAGATGATATGTGTAGAGGGGCTCTGAGAGACCTAACTTATTCAGTAATAAAAAGCAGTTCTTCCCAGCTAACAATGGTGAAGTCCGTCTTCGGTTAGTGTAGTTGCCTTATCTAAGGGCCTGGATGCGTCTAGTTGTGTGGGTGCCTGCTGATAGATTTAAGGTACATTGAACGGAGAGTCTATCGGCTAAGGCAAGGCCAAGGAGAGAGAGTGGCCGTGTAAAGAGCGACAAACTAGGCTCCTTCTGTGTGTTTGTGTTTTGACCGAAGGTTCTCACACGTATTAGACTTCTGATCGAGATTTTCCTCGGTGCCCCTGTATCAGGTCTGTTAAGTCCGGTACCCTTTTTCTGAGGGACTACAGTGGGTTGCGTGAAAGCGCTACGTTATACTTCCTCGTGGTTAGGGAAGTTTTCTAATGGTTGACCGAAGACAACCCGGGGTATACAGAGGCTAGACCAACCCGGTTTAAGGGATCGTCCTGGTCTTCAGTTATTGATCCAACAATCACTTACCCTTGCGGGGAAGCGTGTGTTGTTGATAGGAACTCACACGAAAGTGAGAATTCAATCGTGTTCTACACGACACGCCCCAGACCAACGTCACTGCTGTGAACACCGATATTCACGCGCAAGAAACATCCCTCTCAAACGGTAGCTTAGCGAGCGCTTCAATCTCCGATATCTCGGGTCCGATTGGGGTGCAGTCGTCATGGCATACTTCGTTATGCAGCTCCACGTCACCATTAGTGGTGGTTTTGATCAGACTCGAATAAGAATATTAAAACATTCTGGTCTCTCTGAACCATTTGAAAATACCAAAACTTCTCTCACAAACACTATCAAGAAGCGCATTTGGTCGTGTACAACCAATTACAGACTAATCACGAACGTTCAAATTGTGATAGATCTTTATTGTTGCTTTCTTAACACGCGTTTGAAAGTGTTTTTAACATTTCATATCCTGGTAGACCTTAATCTTCAAAGTTGTTGATGCGCTTTCTGCCTATTTTGAATACGTTTTATTTGCATGTGTATTATTACTGATTTTATTGCCCCGTTCATAAATGTAAGATATACTTTCAACCTCTTAGACCAAATCTAACTCGTTGGGGTCGTATCAGATTATGTATCAGGTAGCCCGCTGGTGCTTTCTTCTTGTCGTTGTAAACCTAGACGCCTCGAAGAAGCTCACCATTCATTTGGCTGTCCATTTTCGCTAGAATCACTAGCGGATTCTTCATTTGGTGATTCGGAATCGGAGCTAGAGCTGTTTTCAGGAAATAGCAGAGGTCAGGGAAGTTTAATTGGAGGTCGTGTGGGTTGTGGTGCTCTACCATGGTCAATGTCTGATTTCAAATTGGCACTTCGTCGCGCCAGTCACTCGATTCCACCAACAAAGTCCGGTAGGTTGGTATGAGGACCAGGTATTTTGCTGTTAATTTCTCGGTTAAATCGTTCTAATGCATTGTAGGTTATGCTAACTAGTGAACGTGTGAAAGGATGGATATCCCACAATCTTGGAGAAAGTTTTTTATCCACGTTCTAGAGAAGAATCCCCAAAACAGTTTCCACTTTTCCACTGAATAATGTGTTCCAATGTCTTCACATTTAGATATGATCTTCGGTTTCACCCACCCAACTCCTTGTTTCTTAACTTGGCCCTGAGCGATCACTGTTAACATGTCGAAAACCCCTGTCTTCATTGTGGCCTTACACTCCCTGTCGGAAATTTTGTATTTTTTTCATTCTCCTGTGGCATGCTTGGTTGAATTGAAAAACAAACTCCAGTTGGCGAAGCATCCGGAAAATGGTTTCGTATCGCCTTGGTCAAACCACCCTCAAAACCACAGTAAACAAATTCGGGCTCAATTGCGTCATCTGCAGCCTCCATTACCAAGCGTATAGCGTTGAAGTACATTTTGTAAGTTTTGGACGTGCAAAGTATAAATGCAGCCGGATAGTATCCTTTTGTCGGTCGATCGTATGTCAAAAATATAATACAGGTTTTGAATTTTGCAGGGACACATCGAAAAGTGCCGTCCACAAAGAGTGATGTTTTTCTCTGCTTCAGCATGTTCAAAAGGACAGGATGTCCCCAGCGAAGAATCCGCTCTCTTCGCTTTTTCTCTTTGTCGAAGAAAGTGTAATGAAAGAGAAGAAAATTGGTGTCAGTTGCTGTGTCATTGTCATTCAGTATTTGAGATTATTGCGACACTTCTATCTGCCCGTAAATTAACCCTTCAAACTTTTCTGCTCGAACCCGGTTTACCTTTCTGAGTAAATATTCTCTACCCAAGCCAACGATAGCCACATTAGAGTATGCAGACCCGTAAAACGTTGCTCTGATAATATCCCAGATAGCAGATCTACTGGCGGTCATCGTTACGGCTAGTCGATCGACTTTACGTTTCATTGCTACTTTCATATTCACATGACTAGCTCTGACTTGGACGCTGTTTCGAGCTGAGTGACCACAAGTATGGGGTACAAAGTTCGTGTAACTTTCGGTTGCAAATACAATGTCGCAATTGCCTCTGCAATTCTGTCGATAATGGCTGCAACGATACGTTAACTTGTTCGGATACCTGTTGGCTCTTGTGTACTTATATCCGTCAATCCCCCTTGTAGTACGTCCATCTGGACGGGTGCGCAGTTGATGATCGCCTCAGAATTCGCTTGGATGGTCAACGGAAGCGGAAACGCCATTTTGCTTGATATTATCGAAATCACATTAGCGATTTTCAAAGTCCGCATAAAAACCATTATCATACGAGATCATACTTGTGGTTTTGTCGTTCTGATCGTTTTGCTACTTTCAGTCATAGAATTCAACAAAAGCTCCATGTTGATAGAACCTCGAGAAAGTGTATTCGCCAACCGTTCTGCATTTATATATACAACATACAATTTTGCTAAATTATATATCGAATATGAGCATATATGATAGCCTACCAGCACGTGAAGCCTGTGTTAGTTCTTGGTCGAGACCAATTGATCTAGGATTAGCTTGTAGCGCAGTAGAACGGTCTTGATAGTTTGAATGGATGTTGTACAGTGAGATACATATTTTTGATAAATACCAAACTTAAGGGTGCGTTCGGTAGAACGCAACTAACAATTTTCGATTTTACCCAGTATAGAATCTTGTAGACAAACTCGATTTAGAGCCAAATTCTATTTTCAACACAAGCCAGATGGAAACACCCTTGCTATGTAGGTTTCATAACGGAAATGCTCTAAGGCTGGAAACAGAAGACAGATTGGATCAAGTCATGCAGGAAGTAGAGGAGGGTGAGGGTACTGAGAGTTACAGCAGCACTTCATCGTCTGAGGAAACAACCTTGGTCGCTATTGTCACTCTAGCACCATACCTACGCTCACACTACGCAAAGGTATCACGAAACACGTCTATTCTTCGAGGTCCTGTGTACCTAAAAGAGCTGCTGGATTAAAATGATGAGTCGAGATTCTACGACATGGCAAGAATGCAACGTCATACTTTGGTTGTGCTCCTTCAGACCCTAGAGGACACAGGCCTCGTAACATCTACCGAGAACGACTCTAGTGATGAAAAGCTTATGATATTTCTGCGTGTATTGTCAAGAACAACAAGTCGTACTAATGCGGAGCGTTGGCAGCACAGCGGTTCGACGGTATCTAACGCTGTACATCAAATTCGTTCAGCTCTCGCCACCTCAAGGACACATTCATCCGCCCACCCGCTCACCACACGCTATCTAGAATTGCAACTTCGCAAAATCTTTACCCATACCTTAAATATTGTATCGGTGTCATTGACGGTAACGTTTGGAAATTGATGAAAATCACATGAGCATGCTGTATCTATTTACTAATTATAAACTATTCGAACCAGGAACTCACATTCCAGCTACAGTTTCGTGTGACGAATCTCCCCCATTTCGAAATCGAAAAGGATTTCTATTTCAAAATATTCTAGCAGCTTGCGACTTCGATATGAAATTCACCTACAAATTAGCGGGATGGGAGGGCTCGGCCCATGATGGCAGGATACTAATGGATTCATTTGCACGGGGATTCCCTCGCATCAATGGCAAATACTATCTTGGTGACGCAGGATACGGTTTAACTATGGATACGCTTACTCCTTATCGTGGTGTTCGCTACCACTTGAAGGAATGGTGGTCCGGTAATTTAAAACCTCAAACGATGCAAGAACTTTTTAACTTACGTCATTCATCACTTCGCAATGATATCGAGAGAACATTTGGAGATATCAACAAATTCCCGTTGCTAACTCAAATGTTTTAGTATTCGTTCGACACTCAAATTGACGTTGTAATTGGCGCTGCGGTGGTGCACAATTTTATACACTCCGTTGGAGAGCCATTGGGGCTGCTGGACCGACCTGACCCATATGTTGATACGTCCAACATAACGGGAACTAAGGGGTTAATGTAGATACGACCAGTGCCATGCATTTTCGCGACGCAATTGCAGAAAAAATGTGGGTAGACTACGCAGTTTATCTGGCAGGTAGAGATAACAATGTAGTAGTATAAGATATGCAAAATATACATGCAGGCGTCCAACTAGAGCTCAATGTTAGAAAGATATGCAACTTTCGTGTCGCTTTCAAGAACATTGAATGCCTCTGCGACCACTGGGTTGGACACGAACTAGTTGACGTAGTGAACTCGCTCTGCGACACTCATCTCCGAGCAATGATCCTCCATGACACTCGCAATTGCAATTTGAACCTGTGAACGTGAATGCTGCCGGACACATCAACCTTGACGTTCCACAAGTTGTTCAAGTGTAGCCGAGATACGCTCGACACTTGTACGTCGCCTACGTCCTAATGAAGATACCTGAGAAGTTTGGTATACCTGGAGTGGCCGGTCTTGGTGGAGTAGATTTCGACCGCACAGTACCTGGAGTACGTGGAGTATTTCGTGTAGTGTGTGTACTTGGGGCATCTCGAGTAGTCAGAGCATGCGAAGAAATGGGGGAACCCGGAGAACTCGGAACTCTTGGAGCGCTTGCGGCTATTCGAACAGAGCGAGAGTTCGGTGTACCAAGGGTAGTTTGACTAGCTCGTGAAACCGGAGTACTTAGATAGCTGAGGTTGCGGTGGTGACCGGTGTCGACGTGGATTATGTACACGGCGTTTTTTAAAAGCGTCGTCACTGTTATGGTTGGTTTGATCGGCGCCTGAGGATTTGGCGTGCCGTCCGCTCGCAGTCACTCTCTCAAACATCTCCCGAAGCTCACTGTAGTTTAACAAGGCCTTATCTCGGAATTGTTTTGCTTCCGGATGATTCGATATATATTTGTCCCAGACCGAGTCTGGCGCTGTTGGCCGTCCAGTACTCGGTCATCTACCAAACCCACTATTCGCCATCAACGCAGCGTCGAGAACATACTTTTTAGCTGTTGGAGACGGCTCTGTAACTGTGCTTTGGAGAAGGGTTTGTCCCTGGTCGCGTTAAACCCGTTTAGAATTGTTGTTCATGTCTCCATCTTGAATCCTGACTCAATCCGGCCTAGTTTCTGAGCCTCAGACAGCAGTATCTGGATAAAAGCACCTCTAGCTTCATCACTCCAGCTGTAGTCATTGCTGAAGAAGATCTACAAATGAGCATCCTGTTGCTTGTCGAGGATCATTAGTCATAAGATTTAGAGGATGTAGTTTATGAATAGGATCGATAAGTTTTCCGGAGACGTTGGCATTGCGTTTCAAATCCAAGAGGAGATATCGCCGAATTCGACGATACAGGAAATAGAATTTTGAACTCGATTTTGGTCGACCGAACAAAACTCGATTTGGCCCGAAATTGGGTTCGACAGAAAAGAGACAATAAACTGCAAATGCGCTCTTACATGTATCTACGGCCAACACAACATTGTGCTAAAGAACCTACCGCGGTTACTCTTCTTCGTGATGTACGTGAAATACGAGATCCCCGTGGAACAGGTCTAGAACCCCCTCAGCTGGCGTTCCATTGAGGAGTGTCTCTCAACGGAGGAGTTTCTGTAGCAAGTGTAGCTGCCTCCAATACAAAGACCCTTAAGTATGTTTATCCGTTACATTTTGTATTCTGTATAAATACCACCTGCAGGACTACGAATAGTTTATCACTATATTTTACTGTAAAAGCCGTCTGAAGCACTATGAATATGCTATCATACTATGTTGCCGTCTGCAACATTTCTGATGACAATGATCTTATTTGTATTGACATATTGCCCTGACTGCAACATTTCTGATGATAATATTCTTATTCGCATTGACACACTGCCTCCCACATGGTACATACAGAGAACATGACCTACAATTACCTGACCTAACGCTGACCTGTTTTGCGCTCTTCCACAAGTACTTGGCTGGAATCGTTTGCTTTAAATGTCAGTTGACATCTTTGAAATGATAACGTGGTAAGACTGAACGGCCCCAACTCACGAAGACGAGAATAAAGACAGTCGAATTCTTTATCCTGAAATGCCAAACGCCAATTATATCATGTTCGCCTTGATCATCAACCGGTTTTGCGCCAACGTGCAGCAGTCCGGGGTCTCTCCACTCATTCTGGCTCGAGGAGGCAATCGTCTTGATTTATCAATGAGACGAGATGTCGGGGCCGATCGGATCGATTCCACGTCTGAAGAACTGCGCAGCCTGGTGTGCGTACTTCAACACCAACAATTTCGTCAAATTATTTTGCGTTCACAATGCTATTGTTGAATCTTACCTCTTGGTAGAGCTTTATCATGTCCGTGCGCTGGCTAGGACGAGCAAACTTGAGCTGTTCCGTGATCAACAGCGTTGCTCTTTCACACTCGAGTTGAGCTACTTGAAGCTGGTAAGGAACAACGAAAGGTTATCGAATACAAAATCATGAAAGAAATGTTGAGTCTGTCAACGTACTGCATGCTTGCGTGCAGCGATGTGGCTTACGTTTCCTTTTTGAAGCTCCACCTCCAACTGTGGAGTAATGAATACGTTAATAAGAACCTTAGTCCACCGAATATGCGAATATGCAATATTTACCGTCCGCTTGGCGTATTCGACGTCCAACACGAGCTTGGTGTGCTCCTCGATGAGAGAGTGAATGCCCTTTAGCTCGATGATTCGGTGATTGATCTGCACCAAAATGAACATTTCCGCTTGGTCTGCGTTGATCCATTGTCAAGGTAATTCAGGTAGATTTACTTGACAAATGACTTACATGGAAGGCAAGAGCGTTTTCTCGAAAATAATGTCCTTCCGTTGCGATTTTGGTCACTGCCTCTTGCGAGACATCCTGAAGACAGGATGGACTGCTGGTGAAGCTGCACACGACCGTCGACAACTCTGGGTTTATCCACCGCAGCTTAGAGCTAGATCAACCACGAGCACACAATCAGATTTCTTCATCCACTTACTAAGAATGCTCTGGGAGTGCTCAGAGAGGCTGCTGCGAAATGCTGTGAGTTGCTCTATGACGGCACGGTTGCTCGTCTGTGTCTGCTTGAATATCATGTCTTTCGATGGATCAGCGAGGTGACACGCCACGAGAACACGCTGGACAAATCGGTTCTTGCGACTCTGAATGCGCTGAACTAAGCGTTTCTTCGAACTTACAGCGCTGTTGTCGACGCGCCGTACATTGGATTCAAAATTCTCTTCCTCATCAAGCATCGGACAGGAATCGTTGCCGTATTCCTCGACATGTTTGCTCTCTTCAGGGATAGTTGTATTTGCTCGTCGGTGGAACGTTGAGGCCGCCATCTCTTATATTCTTGGTCTGCAATATTGAAATGAAGACTTCCGATCGTAAGACATTGTGGTGCGTTGTATTGGCAATTGGCCACCATGACCCTACTTCTTATTTGACACATGGTGTTCCTTCTCATTCTGCATCGACCTCTGAAAAGCCACGTACTATGTAGATAGCTTACAATATTAATAGTATCTGTGCATTGTTGCGTACTGTACATCAAACAAAAAATCCCTTCGCGAAACGTAGAATACCGATTAGTATACCGCGTTCTATTTTTTAGAGTATCCTTTTGGAACTGCAGAGGACGGTACATGTAGATGGTGCCAGGTGTTCTATTTGGTAGTATACTATTCAAAAAGGTATTGTACTCGACATTTACTCTTGTACGTTATATCAGCCAATTAGATCGGAGTAATGTGGACCACATTGCTCCGCCTTTAAAAATAACGCGCATTAATAATGCGTGGTTGATCTTGAGCGCCCCAGTACAAAGAGCGAACGGCGTTAACATTGCTGTGTGGAGCTGTCGTCAATACACTTCCAATGATTTGCAGTGAACAGCATCACGCTAAGATGGTCAATTGAACTTGTACAATTTTCATTTCCGCCAGCGCATTCTTGCCATTCTTTACGTGTCGACGTAGAGCACAGGTCTCCGTCCTGAGCATTGGTACCTTCATAACATCATGGGGTTTCGTCTCGGATTTATCTTCGATGGTGGCGAGGCCAAGGAGCTCGTTCCACTCAAGCTACTTTATGTAATCCACTATTTCGCCTTCTCCATGCAGACGTATCTACCGGTGCGTCGTTGGAACTGCAACGCTCTGTCCTTTCCGTAGCTAACCAGAATATTGTAAAATTTTGTCACGTAGATCTACTTCGACACGACGGCTAATTTCTCAAAGGCGCAGATCGGTGTGCTGCTGTCAATTCCATGCATCTGTGCCATCATTAGTCCGCCAGTCTGGGGAGCAATTGCGGACGGCATTCACAACCAGAAGCTCGCACACACGGTGTGTCTCGTGTCAGCAGCATTCCTGTTCTTTTCGATCCAGTACGTGACATCGTTCCCACTCATGTGCGGAATGGTCTTCATCGCGAATTTCCAGACGCAGCCGTCGTTCTCACTGCTCGATAACGCATCAATGGCGTGGCTAGAGCGTGTCGGTGGAGACTATGGCAAGCAGCGTCTGTATGGTGCTGCAGGATATGGTGCTGGAGGCTACTTCGCCAGTGTGGTGGCTTCTTCATTGGGTATTGAGTGGTGTTTCAACATGGTGCTCATTCTCTCGACCATCTCGCTGTTCCTGTTGCTGACATACGTCCCAAACTTCCAACACGAAGCCGAACACCACGAGAAGGACGAGCTGCTCAAGAGTCTCAAGGCCATTCTTCACCAGCACGATGTGCTGATTCTCTTCGTGACTGTGATTTTCGCAGGTATCATGGGAGGATTGATCGACAACATGTTGTTCCTCTACCTTTTCAATTTGTCCGGGAACAACCCGCACATCGTAGGCGCGGTCATCGCTGTCGAGACCATTTCGGAGCTCCCGTTCTTCTTCCACGCCAACCAAATCTTCGAGCGCTTTGGCACAGCTAAGTGCATTTTCGCGAGCTTGATCGCGTACGGCATTCGCATGATCACATATACGTTCATTCAACACCCGTGGCTGGTGCTGCCGATTGAAGTTCTGCACGGTTTGACGTATGGGTTGCTCTTGGCCGCGTTCACCAACTACATCTACCAGGCAGCGCCTAAAGGAACGGAGGGTACGATGATCGGTGTGCTCTTCGCTGTCCAGCGAGGCATCGGTGGTGGGTTGAGTACGCTTGGTGGCGGTTGGGTCTATGGTGCTTTGGGCGGCCGCATGATGTGGGGCATCGCGGGCTTCATCGTGTTCCCGCTCTCGCTGCTGTGTGCAGGGGGCTTCTCGTACTTGGCTCGCAGCTACGAGGCACAGACAGTGAGCAAAGCTGACTCGGGTAGCATCACGTCGGATGAGAGCTCGCTGCTGGCCACATCGGCAGATTACGGCACCACAGATATCAGTGCGGAGTGCTGAGCAGGTTTGGTCCTGGAGACATTAGGGGTTGTCAATGTCCGCAGCTGCAACTACTTTTTTGTTTTGCTCGCAATGGCAAAAATACTTTTTAACCAAACATGAACAAGTAGCATTGACCACCCCATTTGATCTCCGCAGCAACAGATCGAATTTTTACGTCGTTTCCTTCCCACCACCTTAAACGTCGGAAGCTATGACTCGCCTAACAGCACGCCAAAAGGCTCTGCGAGTGCTGCCAACTTCTAAACTAAATACTGGTCAAGGAATTAAATCCTCGAATAATTCCTACCCCCTGAGGGGTGAGAATTTTGAGCTCGTCAGCGTGCAGCTAAGAACACACGGAGACGAGCAGCTATTTTGCGCTTCTTACAAGACGAAGAAGA
>NBNE01001668.1:0-11485 GCA_002215365.1 Phytophthora megakarya | reverse complement strand
ATTGTTCGCTAGTCGTTTTATTTTGATATCATTCGAAGTTGGAGCACCCTATACTTCAACCTTCAGGGCAAAACATGCTACATATCGAGATGGAAAGAAACCGCATTAGCCTTGCGTTCTTTGAATCGCAGGAATTGTATTTGTTAGGATCTTCACAACCGTCATGAGATAAAGCAGAAAAAGGTGTTGTGTCCGTCCAACTGCAACTTGATCGATACAAAAGTTAGCATAAAGTTAGCATAACGCGAGTTCAACAAAGGCAATACAAAAACTAGCATAATGCGTTTGCGAGCAAACCATTGGCTGATTAAAGTGTGCATACTTGACTGCTCACTATTCGTTTGGTTGGGTTGTAGTCGTACACGAAACGAGCCAAGAGAACGCGCCAGTTTACAGGAGACGAATGTATTTCACTGTGTGATGTTTGCCATGACTGGAGTCGGAGCCGCCATTCCAGAAGCAATCACGGCGGAGTAAGCACCGATAAGAAGGTGTACAAACTAATGGTCAGCTGCTCCAGCAGGAGGCACATCGGTCATGACCCAAGTGCCTCCGCTGTTCGTACGCCACAAACTACTGTAAATACGGTAATAGTGCCCCATCCCTTCAATAGTACCCCACCCCCAAACTTTTTGGCAGACTGCGCGTTAGTACCCCACCCTCTCACCCCATTCCAAAAAACGCAAAATAACCAGATTATTTACAAATTTGACATCTTTGTCATTCTCATGATGGCTTGATAGATGACAGTCCCATCTATCAAGTCGTGCGTTCAAGCCGGAGGAAAATC
This sequence comes from Phytophthora megakarya, assembly GCA_002215365.1. Classification (NCBI taxonomy): domain Eukaryota; phylum Oomycota; class Peronosporomycetes; order Peronosporales; family Peronosporaceae; genus Phytophthora; species Phytophthora megakarya. The sequence goes on along the minus strand of NBNE01001668.1, from coordinate 10,695 downwards.
AGAAGGAATCTCTTTAGTGCCCCGTTGGTTGCTTCATGCATCGCGTCCGAGTTGAACATCAGTCGTCATTGTCAAATTCGCGTCATGATGAAGAAGCACAAGTTCATCGTGGAGGAGAAGCTGGGCGTGATTAAGGAGCTGGAGTGTTCAAGCATCAAGGCGATGGCAAAAAAGTACAAGCTCGATCGGAAGACCGTCCGGCAGTGGCGTGACCAGAAGGATGAACTAATCTACGTGAACGGCGACAAGTTTCGGCTTCCTGGAGGTGGTTGGTTTGTCGTGGCGGCCGAGATGGAGTTTAAACATCTCGAAATGATCGAAGCCGCAGTTCTGTTGGTGATCGAGTCACGTGGAATATGATTGAGCACTGGGCAACAACCTGGGTTGCTGAGCATGCTGGCACAGCACTTCAAGTGTCGAATGGTTAAATTCAAGCCTTTCTGGAGCGTAACGGTCTCGTCCTTCGTCGTGCTACAAGAAAACCAAAGCTAACTCAAAAGGCGATCGTTGAGCATGGTGTGAAGTTCATCGAGCACGTCCAGCTGTTGATCAAGGAGTACGACATCCACTATTCCAACATCTATAATATGGATGAGACTGCTGTTTTCCTTGATCACAATATCAACACAACCCTCGATGTCTGTGGAGCAATGGATGTCTACGTGAAGTCATTCGGGCTGAGGAAAAACCGCGTTACTGCTGTCTTAGCTGCTTCCGCGTCAGGAAAGAAGATGAAGCCAGCTATGATGGTTAAGTCGTCTACCTACTCCATTCAAGCGGTGGAAGGGGTCGTGATGCTGAGAGGTGGTAATTCGTGGATGACGTCGGAGTGGGTCTGCAAGTGGACCGACTACTGCTTTCCATGGTTCAGCCTAACACCGTTCTGTTGGTCATTGACTCGGCTCGAAGTCATATCTCCAAGAAGGCAAAGCCCACTTGCATGCTCGCGGAATTTATCCTGCGCCGTTCCTGGAGGAATGACCGGATACCTTCAACCCGCTGACTACACCAGTTTCAAGCCACTCAAGGACAACTTAATGGAGAGCATCGACCAGTGGAAAATGGGGGGAGGGGCTTCGACTACACTCGAGGCGGCAATGTCAAGGCGCCTAACGACCAGGTCGTCGGCAGCTGGCTCACGCGTGCTTCGAAAGTCGTGACGGCCGAGACTATTTTTACGAGCTTTCGCCGCTGGTTTTTGGGGGCCGATGATCAGCTATCGTTGACAACGCACTCCTTTTACGGACTTGCGTTTGCCGAGATGCTCGTCAAGCAGCGTGAAAACGATACCTCGGTGGAAGACGATGAGGATACCGCTGACTACGACGACAGCAATGACTTCATTCACTTGATCAACGAGCTTGATCTCTAGCTAGCGTCTGTTTAGTCTGCTGACCGTTTAAGTCTCAACACGACCAACACTTTGACGATGACTCCATAGAACCCCACCCTTCAATAAACACCCACCCTTAAATATTGCCCCACACATGGGGTGTGGTACTAACGCAGTACTCCATGGGGCACAATTACCGTATTTACTCTATGTTTAACCAAAAATGGGTAGCAATCGTTACCTAGACGAAACTCAATGTACTTCAACGATGGATGTGAAGCACGAGACAGACCGTATGGGGAACAAATCGTTAAGTATACTGAACGCTAGGGTTTAGAGGTTCACGGCTACGCATGCTAGATCAGTCGCAGGTAATACACCAGAGAACGATAATAGCCGCGGTGAAGACGGTGTTGACATGGCTTGCTGCCGACGGCGTGACGACAGGCATCCGAGGAAATGCGCGCCAGACAATATCGACACCATGGGGTACCAACGTGGTTTTGATCGTATTATGTGTGGATAGTATCACTTGATACCGCCCCCAGCAGCTTCATAGAAATTTGGATACGTGCGTGTCGACAGTGCAAGAGCTTTGGGCAATTAATTTGGATGCTGTTCTAATCTTCTTCTTCAATCAGGAAAATTGCTTGAATTTAATGAACAATGAAAGGTTTCTGTATGACAGCCTACATTCCTTGGGTGGATTAGGCAGTAAGAAAGGCCTTAGCCAAACGACGACATTGATCTCTCTTTTGTATTCGTAAGACCCTCCATCTAGCAGAAGTTTGCTTCGCCACGCAACCCCCTGTCATATTTAGACGATTCTAAAACAGTACGACCGCAGCCACCTCTCAACATGATGCAAAAGTTGTTTTGACAATACAACAGACACAACGGTGTAGTCGCGATACAGTCGTAGCGGTGGATGGGTGCGGATAAATTTCGAGTAACGCTCGGATGATATACGAGCAAGACTCTAAAACGGTGGAATTTCGCGTAAAAATAGAATATGAGGATGCTTTTATAGAGACGAAGGAGGTTTCTCGAGTAGTAGTAATAGTATGTAAGAGCGTCTCCAACCGCGGGAGCAAATTGTTGCTCAGCAGAGAATTTTCGAATAAATTACCTCCTAATTGCTCCACCGCAAGGAGCAACCTAGTCCAGGAGCAAATAAAACCTTTTCGCGAGAGCAAATCGAGCAGATTTGCTCCCGAATTTGCTCCCCAGCACTTCTCGCATTGTTTTGATTCAAATGTTCCATATGACTTGATAGATTAAAGTGCATGGTCACTTTGTCTACGGACAACAATCGCGCCTTTTGAAGATTCACTTCGAATTTGCGCGGCACAACCCGATGGCAAAAGCTGCAGAAGGCAAGAGGGCACCCCACGAGGGCCCAACTGGAATCAGGAAGAAGACCGGCAACTCACAAAGACATGGTTGTACGTGTTGAAGGACGGAATTGTCGGGACAGACCAATCTGGGGCACAGTTCTGGGAACGCGTGTCGCAGATGTACAACGAGACCCGACCTCGACAACAAGAGCGCTACAAGCGTCACCAAAACGCAGTCGCAAATCGGTTGGAAAGCAAATTGACTTGCTGTTGGGAAATTTTGTGGATGCTACTCTGCTATTAAGCAGCTGAATCAAAGCGGAAAACAGATGAAGATCGAGTTCAAGACGCTGGATCCATGTACAAGGACGAGCAGGATGCTGACGTTGAATTTATAGAGGTCTGGAGAGTGCTTTGCGACGAACCAAAGTGGAAGTCATTGCCAGATCCAAATGGCAACTTTCGTTCTCCCAAGCGTAACACTATCGCTCCATCGATATTTGCAGCTTTGCCATGCACCGACCCCCCTCGTTTCGTTTGACGGGAGTGTTTTGATGCTCAAGCAGAAAGCTCATGAAAGCCCATGGACGTGAAGGACACAATAAGATAGTGATAGGAGTAAAATAAAGCATTTTCACTTGACCTCGTCATTGTCGCTGGAGCAACACACCTCTAGCTCTTTGTCGCTAGAATCCATCTTGGCTCCTAATTGGAAGCGGGTTCTGAAAATTCACTAATTTGCTATTTGTGCGGTGGAGCTGCAACCATTTGCTTCTGGTAGCAACTGGCCATCAGATGGTTAGCTTTCACATTTGCTGCTACATTTGCTGCCACGCGGTGGAGACGCTCTAAGACACACAAAACTAAAAATAACCAGGAAAATATTATTATCCGTTTAGACAGGAGAATCAAACTTGAACAGCGTGGTTTAGGCGTCCTAATTGTGGCTAATGCATGTTAGGAGCTATACTGACACCTAAACGCAGCAGAAAGACCTGGAAAATAGCAAATGAACTATACCTGTACTGTTTTAAACTGGACTAATACGGTCGAAGGCGTATCTTTGAGGAACTCTGAACGTGGCATCCTTATGCAATGCCTATGAACTGAAGAGTGCTTGGGAAGCATATCGCTGGACCCTCCGCAAATATTTGGTTTAACGAATCGCATCGAGTCAATGAATGGGGCGTGCGTGAGAGGTGCCTCGAAAACTTGCATTGAGATGCCTCCATTGCTTCGGTGTGGTGAGTGATTTATCGAAAGAAGAATTATCTAAAAGTAGGACGATCATGACTGTCTTGATCGATGTTGTTGGTATGTGTCGCACGCTAGAAGGTCTCCGATGAATAGTCCTGTACTGTTCTTACAAGAGGATATTGTATGTAGAGTAATATTTGAAGCCAAGTATTTTCCCATACAGGAATACTCGGCAATGTTAATCTTGCTCATTTCAGCGCCGGCCACGCATGAAGGTGAATTCTCAGTTATCTATATTTTGTAACCTTTACTAGCTTTTAGACCTACGTACTATTTTTACAGTAATACTTTAAACCCCCAGTCCTCACGGGGTTTTCGACCCCCCGATATACGTCGTGATGGAGACCAGGCGCATTCCCGATACTACATGTTAAGCTCAGGCTATCTTAATTTTTGTATTGCCATTAATAAGTACGATGTCTTTCTATGAAGCGCGGGAAGTTGACATGATCGGATTCACCGGCTTTCAGAAAGCGCACATTACTCTGTACTAGCCATGTAGTTATAAACGCCAATATAGGAGCAGCGAATTCCATCATGGCGTATATAACACTTCTCTGTTTGGCTTTTTTATTTGGAATGGACAAAGGACACACGTATTCGCCACACTATGCACTGCGTCATCATTGATTGCAACTCGAAGTTGTGTATTCAATCCGTTCGAAACCATCCTACGCTCCCTATAGCTCAAATGCACCCATGTCGACGTCTGCGCTCACAATATGTCTCACAATAGAACCTGGTGGCATTGTACTGACCAGCCTTAGTATTTAGAATAGAACACACATTGCTTTAGTGTTGTGACCACTTGCGTACGTTGTCACGAACCCCAATCCAGTGTGGAAATATGGTTGACGGTGTTCTGAAGAAGTGATATTGTTCTCAAGAATACAATTTTCGTCTCCACGAGAATAACGATGGACAACATCGAGAACATAAGCTCATATACAATAATAACATGTTTTCATACAAAATCGTCGTATATTAGCGGCTTCTGGCTTTTCTGGTGAGTCACAGCGAAGTATCTCCATTGCAATAGTGAGTATTTCATGTTCCAACCTTCGATTTTTGTTAGCCAGAAGTCCCTCACCGTCTAAGCCATCATCACCCTCGCAGGTCTCCTCATCTGCGTTCGCTTTTCGGTCTGGAAGCGGAGCGGATCGTTCTGTGAATGAGTCTTCAACGACGATTTCGCTTTCGACGAGGTCTTCTTTCGTCCGAACGCGCCAAGCTTCCGAATTGACATCATCTCCTACGAGTCGGAGTTTGTCGCTTTTCGTTGGCTTCGTGGGCGCTTCGAGCCTTTGCAGCCATACCCGCAAGTGAGTTGATTTCCCTTCAGCGTGGCCAACATCAGTCCCTATACAAACGTGTGATCATATAAAGGTATGTATAAGATATATCGTCGATAACTTCATTCACACCGTATATACACCCGGTCTTGAATATGTACCGGATGTCATCCTTTGCCATCTTTTCCTCCTTTTGCAACACCGCCGTTTGAGCCTTCATCATCTTCTTCTTTCCGCGCTCTTCTTCGCATCAGCGGCTACGGGCTCTGGGCGACTTCCTTTGAAGCAGCAAGGTACGCAGCGTCCTTTTCTATCGGTGTTTGGCATTATCTATACAGTTGGATATGAGTTGGAGTCGCAGAAGCATCTCCCACTACGTACACTTGGAGGACCCCAAATTCTGCATCGATGGCGCACTCCCCACTCCGGTAGATTATGTTTTCCGCATTGAGGAGCTGCCGCCCTGCTACCGATCACCTTGACAACGCCTCACAAGTGCTTGCTTCTCGCGGCGAGCTGGCGACTCGCAGTTTGAGCTCTCCGGCAAAAATTCCAGAATGATGAATGGAGAGCTGACAGTCACCAACCCAACTGTCTGGTTGTAGTGAGCAAGCTTCAACCAAATTTAATGTGTGCATTTTTTGCTACAAAATTGGTCTGTTTTTGAGATTTTTTGCCTAACCGCGTGCATTTCACTGTTTTAACAACATGTGTGGAACCGGGCCAAAACGGGAAACTCCTCGCATGTTGCAATATACAACGCGTGAGGACTGGGGGGGGTTAATGGTAGGATCATAGTCAACCATGGACACGACCGGAACCCGTTCCGGCCTCAACAGCACCCACCACAATAACAACCGGTTGTCAGCGCCACATCGACCATAGTTTGGATTTCTCGTGACCTGTTGCCGCCTGTCCCGTCGAACATGTAAATTCTCATCGAGTCAGTCAATCACTTGGACTTACCATCTTACCCGTCATGATATATTCCGGAAAATGCCCGTATTGTTTATTAGCTTTATTCGGCTTTTCAAAATAAAGCTGATAGGCACAACAGCTGGATAAAGCCGTAAAGCCGCGGCTTTATCGCGGCTAAATTCAACCCTGGCCACAGGCTGTGGCACAGCGGTGCACTCGGATCCTTGTGGAGCTTCCCGAGTGGTTTTGCCTGCTAGTGTGCTGGTGACTGCTTGTGCAAGTGGAGTGCGATCCCTGCAGCGTCAACGAAAGAAAAAGGGAAGGCATAAGCGTAGCCAAGACGTACTAAGTGGAGGGGGCATTACTCCAATCCCTCTTTTCCAATTGGCCAACCCGTTTACAGAATGCCTTAATCTGCTTCAACGGCACGAGTTTAAACGCGCAAGGAGGCCTTGGGAGGCTTCTCCAGACGTATTTGTCCGTAGCGACGACACCAGCCACTGCAACCACTAGATTTCGTCCATGTGCCATATGGATCATGACACAGTTGTGCTTAGGCTGGAACACCTACATGTAGTGAAGATGTTCCCAAAACAAGCTGTTCCGAACTTGAATTTAGCAAAATGATACCATGTATCGAAACAGTTTTGATCAATTAAGGTTTTAATTACAACGCAATATGTACGTTGGTTCAGAACACGTTGTGTACTTGAACAAGGGCCTAAACCAATGGAAGAGGTGTGTAAAATAAAATCTAGAGCTTCCCCGTCCGTGTAAAACGCGGCTTTAGTGTAATCTTTGTGGATTTACTATGTCTCATGAGATTTCATGCACGCAAACACAAAAAAGTGTCATCAATGTGGTTTTGTATCTCATGCAGCCCTTTATGCACCTACCAATTACTCTATTGAAACCTTTAAACTCCACTTTCTACTGACGCACAGAAGGATAACACGACCTAGAGTAATTGATATTCTCAGCTTGAGAAATAAAACTGCTTAGCACGGTAGTATTCTCCTATACTTTTCGTGCGAACGTACAATGTACATGTTTTTATGTTACACGTACCGTACATGTAACAATTCCATGAGACATGGCTTACAGATGTACCGCTGTAACTGCTCGAAGTTTTAGCCCCAAAACCGTCTGTTTGAACTTTGACAATAAAAACGTTGGGCTACATCGTTACTATTGGCCAAAACTAACACGGCTACCAAACCGGCTATTAAATTGACGGGTTGTCTTCGTGTAATCTTTGTGGTTTTCTATCCGCCCTACATTTGCAGCGAAGGACAAGCCGATCCCTCCACTACAGACTGTAGTACAGTGCCTACGGAATTATAAATAGTCTGTGTTAATAATTAGTCTAAGTTCGGGAAGGTTAAACTTTTTATTGTTTTTACTCAATTGTGGAATTCATAAAATTTATGAAGTGGCTAGACTATTAAATAGTCTAACCACTTAAGTTCAGAAATAGTTTGTGATAAGGGTGCGATGTAATTCGTCTCGACTGGGTTCCAATCACGCAATGCTCCCTCGAACTTGATGGGAAGTGGTCCTAGAGGCTACGGTTCTCACATCTGCAAGAGGATCAAGAAAAAGCAAGTATACTGACGATGGCTATGGTGAACAACACAACAGATATGACCAAAAGCACAACATAGGAGTACGTTCATAAGTACTGTAGTCTTTGTCAATAAATAGTCTATGTTAGACTATTTAATGTTAGCAAATTTCAAAATGTCAACACTAAATAGTCTACGTTAGATGTACCGTAGGTACTGTACCATCAAACGACCATCCCTTACTATCACTGCTGGGGAAGCGTGAAGGTGACGCGTGTGACCGTTACAGTTCTGGGACTTGTCTGCAATGGGCAACTTGTGGCTCACAACCTGTGTCCGTGATAAACTCACGTAAATAGTGAGTTTCCTACAAAATGAACTAGGACATGTTCTTAATTCCCTAACCGTCGATCAATCAGTTGCATCAGACATTTTCTCCTCATAAAAAGTAAAGTGGAAAGAGGTCATCCTCCGGGCTAAATTGAGATTAGATGAATTTATCCATAAAATAACAAAGAGTACATTTTTTCGTACGTGCGTACAACATGCAATTCCATGGGACATAAAACCACAAAGATTACACTATACTAGACGAGATCTCCGAAAAACAGAAAGATTACACTTTTTCTTGCGTCCCATGAAGTGGGCAACGCCACCAATGGTATCATTTCTCGATTCGCTCTTCAACGACAACTTGCCAACTCTCCAAACAATTTGCATTATGCGTTTGACAAATATGCTGTCCGCTGCCGTGATCGGTATGTATTTTGCGGCCTGCAATGCAGACTTCGACAAAACCAAGTTCCTGATAAATGGGTCTCCAGTCCATTCAAACGAGGCAACCGACAGAAGACATCTTCGCGCGCACCGAGTGGATGCAGCAACAGCTGAGGAACGAGCACCACCGATACCGAACTTGAGCGTGATTGGGATTACGAAGGCGGATGACGCGCTAGAATTGGCTGAGAAACTTATGACCAATAAGAAATTGGAGAAAGCTGCATTCCACTGGTGGCACCATCACCAGTATAAACTGAAGGACATTGATGATTTCTTGAAACTCGCAAGCGGCCAATCAGGAAAAAACTACGATCGACTCTACAACGGATACATGCTCCATGCAGATTACGTTTAGAATAGGCTAGTGGTCCAGAAATCCCTTGTGATTTCGTGCTTCCTCCACACCGAACTAGATGCAATGCTTTTGGCTGAGAGGACAAAATTGAGGGGAAAACGTTTTTTGAAATAAAAGTGATTGGTATGCGTCCGTGGCGTAGCGCACGGACGTAGACCAAAAATCAACTTCCAGTTTTTAGTCTTTTAGTGATCCACATCATCTTTTCAAACGACATTCGCGCTACATGAGATACACGATAACTTGTACCGTTAGACTCGGGAACTTGTACGCATTCCACAGTGTAAGTGACCCCCGCGAATTCAGATTCGCCAATTTCAGAAGCAACCACAGTCGAGTAAACGCTGATTGTGAAGGAATAAAACTAGTGGCCAGTTGTTTTCAAATATGTAGTCTCTGTTCGTACGCCACAAACTTCCAAGTCGCTGACACGGCTTAGACTCCTGGGTGGTAAACTTTATCATTTTTTAAATGTGTTACTAGTAACACTCAATAGCTACAGTAGCGATACGATCAAATTTTTCTCTCTCTCACAGGCTCGTAATGTACTAGTACTTAGTAAACAAGCACGGGATCTAGTCAAGTCGACCCGACCCTATCGTCCATATGAAGACCGAAAGCCCACCGTCCTTCGTTGACCACCACGTTACCTGTCAACCAACCACAACAGCTTTGAGCCGGCCGGCACTTCAGTGATTGAGCTGCGCGTGCTGCCTTCGACACCTCATTCTCAAATCTACTCTCTTGAGCTCCATCCATCGCCGCCAACTGCGCGATCTCCACCAGAGCCAGCCTCTCTCATCCATCGGACCAAGTCTCCTCTACAACTACAACCATGTTCAACAGCAAGATCCTCGCCCTGTGTTTCGCCGTCGTGGTCATCTCGAGTGGCGTCGCGCGTGCCGAGACACAAGTCGCCGAAACCTTCGGACTACTGGGCCTCCCCGGCGTGGGTGTGCCTGGCGTCGCTAGTGTTGGTGTCGGTGCTCCTGGTTATGGCTACGGTGCTGGGCCCGCCGTCAGTGTTGGTGTGCCAGGCCTGGCCAGTGTCGGCGTTGGTCTTGACAATGGAGGTGGGCCAACGTGCTGGGCTTGGGTGCAAATGTCGGCGTCGGAGTCCCCGGTGTCGTGGGCGTCAATCCCAGTGTGGGCGTGAATGGCGCTCCCAGCGTGGCCGTCAATGGTGCTCCCAGTGTTGGCTACAACACTGTCCCCAGTGCTAACGCTGGAGTGAGTACCGACAGTAATAGCTACACGACCAAGACTACCTCAGCAACGAGCGGCGACGCACCCGTCAACCCGACCACAGTGACGAGCGGCAACGGAGCCACATATGGCAAGACCAATGCCGGCGCGACGAAGACCGGTGTTGCTTCGGCGAGTGCCACAGCGGGTGCTACAGCGACTGCATCTGCGTCTGCGAAAGCCTCGGCGAGTGCTTCTGCCGGAGCGAAGACCGGAGTTTCCACTGGCACCGGAACCAGTGGCACGAGCACGACGTCCCAGAAGGCGTACCGCCAACTCCGCTCCGTCGAGTAAATGTTACTGTCCACACGCCCTATCTGCTTTGATATGCTGTGCTGGGATGCTGTCCGTGTTTACTCCTGTCGTTCTTTTCCATGACGGACTTGTATAGTTGTCAGCTGTAACGAGAAATACAAATATTGTTTGTCATTGTTCGCTAGTCGTTTTATTTTGATATCATTCGAAGTTGGAGCACCCTACACTTCAACCTTCAGGGCAACGCATGCTACATATCGAGATGGAAAGACGCCATAATATTATTAGCTCTGCGTTCTTTGAATCGCAATAATAATTTCGTTAGGGATCATCACAGCCTTCATTAGACAAGAAAGAT
>NBNE01001667.1:0-11486 GCA_002215365.1 Phytophthora megakarya | reverse complement strand
GCACCCATCAAGACTCTGACCTTACCGAATCAAACAATCGACGATTCAACCTATTGAATAAGATGGCCATCGTGACGTTAGCGCCACCTACCGGCGGCGGCGCGCACACCACAGACGCTTCTGGCGGCCCGGGGTCGGATGCACCAGCTACCGACGATGGTAACGCCCCTCAAGACACCGACGGCAACGCGTCAGACGCGCCAACAGGCGCTGATATGCCTGGCAACGGGGAAACGGGGACATGAGCAAATCCAATGACGCGAAGAAAGGTTCGTCCGCGGTCGAGATATAGGGCGACAGAGGAAAAGAGTGCCGGGAAGCCACTTCAAGCTGACAAGGTCGGGGACACCACCGACGAACATGGCCTAGGAGCCCTTCAATAATGTCGCAGCCAGCGCCGAGCATAGTGCTGGGAGGAGCGCATTTCCTCTCTATTGCAGAATCCGACAGGATCTGCCTGCCAGGAATCATCCCCTCGTCCACGACTTCACTTTTCATGGGGGCACCAGTCGTTCCTGTGCGCTGGGATGTCCCGTCCAGCTTTGAGTCAGCGGCTGAGCGTCATATCGTTGGGGTTCCGGCCACAGAAACCTCCCTGCAGCGCGGGTCGAGGATGTACGACGGGTGCGGCGGTTTAGAGACTCCTCTCTTGTTTGAGAGTTTGAGCTCGGAAGATCTCGCGGACCTGGAAGGACTGTTGGGTCGGGACTCGCTGGATTTCTGGCTTCAACTTCGTCATTATGCTCCGACGGCTCAGGAACGAGATACAGAAGCTCGCGCTTCCCTCGTTCAGCGGGAGATCGCTTCAATTTTGGCCCCCTTCTCTTCAGAACGTCTTGCGGAGCGCGTTTACAACACCATGTCGTTCTTAAGGCACCTTCTCGTCAAGATTCGAGATCTTCAAGATCACATTCAGCGTCTGGACGCGGACATAACCTCGGACCACGCCCTCTGGCTTCAAGACACGAACCATGCTTTGGAACGTGAGTGGACAGCCATGTGCCAGTACTGGTACCACTATGTCCAAGATGTTGAGCGTCGAAGCTCTGCGACGATGGCGGCCCAGACTCGTTTCTTCCGCAACATGGAGGAGGGTCTGAAACGTAAGGCTCAGACACTACAAGACGAGAACACTCGACTCCGAACCGAGCTGCGGGCTGCGCAAGACGCCCAGGAAGCCGCGGAGCGTCGTGCTGACGACAACGTGTTGGATCCTGACGACCTGCTAGATTTCTTAATGCGGGATGAAAGTGGCGTCACGGTCATATCCAATTGGGAGCGCCTGAGAGACATCTTCCGGCATTACGCCGAGGGCACTAAGCCTCCCAGTACTTGGAACACTCAGATCAACGTGACTGCCATGGACAACGTGCGCTACATGCCTCCAGACTACGTGAAGCCTGGCCCCCGTCCGAGGAATCCTCGCGGTGGTGGTGGGTCTGGACCCAAGCCATCAACTCCAAAGCCGGTCAGAGTTCTGGACCTGACCGGTAGCGGAGGGTCGGGGCCCTCCAACACAACGTTACGATCTTCCAGAACGCGATCATCCTCTGACACCAAACGTAAGGCGTCACAGCAACCTGATTCTGGTCGCGGTGGCAGCTCCCGCAAGTTGGAGTTTGATGTCACTGAGGAGAGACAGATGCGCCCTAAGGAGCACTGCCCCCGAGACGATCTCCCCTGCGGTCTTGACGAGGCCTTGGACTCGGTGAGGGAGGCCGACGCACAAAACGGATCCCGGATGGGCTACCCTAGGACGCCCTTCGGCAAGACGTCCGCATGTTGATGATCACAGGCCTATTGTACGAGGAATCCCTGAAATTGCAGAGACGAACCGATTCACCACCTTCTGCCTGGATACATGGTGCAGCTGATGCTGGCTCAGATGATCGATTGGGGAATCTTGGATTTTACGCCCTGGAGCAAATATGTGCCTGAGTCAATCCATCTGGATGCCGAGAGAATCTGGACCGAGATTCGAGTCGTGGATGGTCGCGGGCTTGAGAAATGGCCTTCGTTGGACAAGTGTGATCGGAAACTTCAGAAACTTAGGGATGTGGCTGCGGAGGTCGAAATGATCAACGGCGCCCTCTCCGAGTCGTCAGAAGACGAGACTCAGGACCTTTTTTCACTGAAACCGGGCGCGGAGGAGGCCGACAATGCTCTAGAGACTCGGGACGAGACTGAATATCTAGATGATGGCGCAGACGAGGACGAGGTACCGACGAACGTTACTGACACTAGTCCGAAGACTGCCAGTCAAGCGAGTTCTGGAACGCGACGCCCCTCACCAAACTCTGGCAAGAAATCCAAGGCGACATCTAGAGCTCCAGACACCAAGGTCATCATGAGAGTCAAGACGAACACCGGTCGCGCCAAAGGGGTGCGTCACCCCACAGACTTGGCCACTCGCGACTTTCAGTATCTGAGCGAAGACGAGCTGCTGATCATCGAGGTCTGTGACCGGGACGTTACCAACACCTTTCGAATCAAAATGAAGGTCTCCGACAAGGCCAGACCCTCGGCTTCCCAGATTATGAGCCACACAAACATGAGACCAAGTATCGCAAGGATCGTTGGTCTATGGAGGCATGGGATGAGTTCTTGGGTGTCGTTCGAGTGAAAATGTCTGGAACAAAAGGACATCGTGGAACTACGTCGAAGCGCAACCCCTCTGAGGCAGGGGCATACGGTTCGGGCTCAGATCCCAGCGCGTGGGAATCGAAGGTCCTCGACTTTGTGCTCCCCTGGATCCAAATGTTCGAGGGCCGTTCCAAAAGTTCTACTTCCACCGCGTCCGTGATCTGAGCAAAGGAGTCATGCGTGGAATCAGAGAATACTTGGAGTCCATGGAAGAACATGCTGAAGGCTGGAGGTACATACTACACTGGTTCAGGATGTCCATGGAGGATGATCGAGCGAAGGAACTCCATCTGTGGCGTCGCAAGTGTCGGGAGACTCTGGTCCGGAACTTCCTTATCTTACTCCAACGTTTGGAGAATATTGACAAGTTCCTCAAGACACTCTGGTACGAGCCGGGTTTGTGGATTCTTCCCAACACTATATGCTACTGGATCTTCAAGGATCCCTCGGTGAACTTCCGAACCGTGTCGGGGGTTGCTGACTTGCGCGCAGAGCTCCTGGAACTGGACGAACGAGAACCTGCGCGTACACTCTGGGCATATGCTGCGAGTGAAACTGCGCGTCTGGAACAAGTAACCAGAGGCGTTCATCTCCAAACGTCTGCTCCCGAAAATGGATCGGGAGCGTATCCGTCTAATTCAATAATCAAATATTGATATCTCACCTTGCTCCATTCTTGTCAAAGCCACATTAACGCGGGGCAGACTGCCCAACAAATCTCCATTCCATACGCATCATTCATACCGAGCTCTGGAACCACATTGCCTTAGCCAGATATCCGCGCGTGACCACTCAGTCACTATAATAACACACGACTTCTCTGAAACGAGGCACATAATGGTTGGGACCAGACTCAACTTCTCAGGATGGGAGCATACAGCTCCGCGTAGTCATCGTTCCCAGACTGCATGGCTGCGAAACGAGCTTTCGTACGTGCAGACTGGTTGAACTTATACAGAAGGGAGCCACAATTCAATTGTGAGACGGGCAACCACTGAAGTTCGTCGTATCCCTTCCACTTAATGAGATATTCGCGGATACGTTTCGCATTTCGGGTGCGCTTGGTCCATCTTAAATCCACATTGCTCCCACACATACTCCCGATGCGATCTGGTTCCCAACTATCTTCCGGCAATAAAGCCGCATCAAAATCATCTTCCTCTAAATCGTCAATCCTTAAAGACGGCCGTTTCGGAAACAAGGCGCGTGGTTTCAGACGCCTAATGTGGACCTATGGTTCTACACGATAGCCTGTGCCCTGAACCTTCAATTTCACCTTGAAATCGTCCCGAACCTGTTCAATCCTGAATGGTCCGTGCCACAAAATAAACCAATTTACGACTCAGACCTGACATAACGTTCGGGATATATAACCAGACCGAGTCGCCTACTTCGAACCCAGGCTTGAGGTGATTCGATAGCACCTTCCACTTCTACGTCTGAACAGCGGATCACGTGCGCTTGGCCCTCTTCTGGAGCTCCCATGGGCATAGCTGTAATCTCGTTGCAATTTCCGACGCCATTCGTACGCGGTACGCTCTGCAGCGTCCGTCGGTTTGGGGCCCAACATAGCTGCTATAGTACTCCGACAATCAAACCTGTGTAGTAGGTAGAACGGCGTATCCAATCTAGTCGCATCGAAGGAGGTATTGATAGCATGCATAAGCTTCTCTGGATGGTCGTCCCAGTCGGTTTGGTCGGGCTCTACAACATACGCTCTGATACTGTGCATAATTGTCTGACCCGATCGTTTCTACTGGCCATTGGCCTTAGGGCGATACGCGAGCGTTGCTTTCTGCTGGATACTCATCATCTCGCTGAAACGACGGAATACTCGACTCATGAACCGGGGATCTCTGTCATGGCGGATTTCAGAGCTTGCGCCATAGTTCCTGAACACAACCTCTTCATAGGCTCCAGCACAGTCTTGAGCGGTAGTGCTGCTCATGGGTTTACGCATAACGTAGCCCGTGAACATGTCTTGAATCAAAAGTAAGAACGTATTCCCACGTTCCGACTTCGGAAGGTGTGTAACAAAATCCATGGACACTACTTCGAATGGACCAGTCGGTTCAATGTTTCCGGGAGAGGGTCCTGGATTCGGAGGTCGCCCCTTAGCGAACGCGCCGTCTATACATTACTTGACAAACATTTCGACGTCTTGGAACATCCCGGTCCAGAAAAACTCTGAACGCAGACGCTCATATGTCCTGATGATGCCTTGATGGCTACTCTGGAAATCCTTGTGAGCGTGGTTTAGGATGTCTGATCGTAAGGCTAGTCGAAGTTCAGAACGCTTGTCCCTAGGGCGTTCCGGGGTAGGCGCAGCCAAACGATAGAGGACGTCTCTTGAGTCTAAAACATATCGGTCTGAACCCTTCGCGATTTTCTTGAGTTCCTGCCGCGTATAGTTCAACATGTCACCTTTCAGATAATCCTTGAGTCTTTTTAGTTCTGGATCCTCATTCTGATGGACTTTAAACCGTCTCCAACGTTCGTCTCGATAGTCAAGTGGCCGGCTCGGGTCATCCACTTAGGCGACCTGTCTGGAACGACTTTGGGTTGTAACTATCTTCACGGGTGTTACTGGCTCAGACACGTTTGGGACAGGGTCTGAAACGAGGTCACTTGGACGATCGCTCTTCAAACTCTGACTTGCGTCGTCTTTTCGTTCCGAGGGTTCCGGAGTCTTCATAACCTTCTCCGGGATCCTGGAGACAAATTTCAGATGCATCAGTTCATCCGCGTCTTCCACCACCCACGCTTTCCGACTGCCAATGTCTTCGTCGTTAAGTTGTCTGCTGCCTGGTTGTAATCGCGTTTGACGTCGCCCAACTGTACGGAGCCGAATTTCACTTTCAAGGCTTCATACTCAGCAAGTCGACGTTGCAGATTAGGCTGGTGGCAACCTATCAACCCTTGCCCTTGTTGGATTACGATTCTGACATCGCCGACCACAACCACATTTCTGAAACCGCGGTCAACGGCTAACTCCAAACCTTTGATCAACCCGTGATACTCTGCATCGTTCACGGTCACATCATCCAAAGGGAATCCGTGGGCGCTCAGGACATTCCATCCAGATAAACGCCACAAAATACATCCACAACTTACCTGTCTAGTGGAGACCTTGGCTGCACCATCGAAGCTCAAAACATACCCTTCGAAGTCTGAATCCAGCATCTCTACACTGATTGGCAGAGGTGCTTTGATTCGCCCCTTAGCCGGGATCAGGTTTTCAGCGACTTCGTCTAAATACTCCCGGGGGGTAATACCTGCGCCGAGGATGGCGGGTAATACATCCTCATCGCGCTGCACACGGCGTAGTTCTAGAGTCCACTTCGACAATTCTAGACCCCACTTAAGGTGACGACCGTCGGCAGAGTTTGACCTCAGTAACCACTTCAGGACCGAGTACCGAGTATAGATTACGATCGGTGTCTCTGAACCGTAGATGAGCGGACGGAATTGCTCTAAGACTCGCAGGATCGCCAACACCTCCTTCTCCGCGATGTGGTATCCGAGTTCAGACTCGTTCAGAACTCGCCCTGTAAAGCGCACTGGTTAAATGATCCCCTCATGTTTCTGTCCGAGGACGGCACAAGTCGCCCTGGGGTTTGCATGTGGGATGATGACAAACGGCTTGGTACAATCAGGATGGCGCAGCAGCGGCGATGATGTAATCTTACGTTTCAGAATCTCGAACTCTTCCTTGGCCTTATTTAAATCATGTTTGGCGTGGACACGATCCTCATCCAGCTCGTAAAGCACAGCCGCGACAACAGGTAAATCCACGATAACCTTGTTGTAGTAATTCAAGCTTCCTAAGAACGATTGAATGCCCTCCAGAGTCGATGGGAAAGGTAGGTCTTGAACACTCTTGGCAATCTTCGTGGTAGCCCTGATACGTTCGACACAGACTTCGTGACACAGATACGGTATAACTTGTTTGCCGAACTCGCTTTTCGGAAGACTAACAGAGATATTCCAGTATCGGAGTCGGAATAGCAGGGCATTCAGGTCTCCACAAAGTTTGTCCCAGGTAGGCGCCCCATGAGCTATGTCGTCTATGTAAGAGCTTCGCCCCAGAACCGGTCCCATCTGCGTCGGGGTCGGAATGTTTCGTCTGAATGCAGTCGCCTCCTTCCTTAATTCTGGAAGTCTGAAACCACCTTCGCCTTGAGGTTCTTCGATCGTCGGTCCTGTGTCTGGGACGGTCAACTCCAGAAATTCCAGGACATCTCGGTCAACCTTAGCCTCCTCCTCAGGTGGGAGCCGCACGAATCCCCAGAGACAGTTGTTGATCACACTCTGGTACACTAGCGGCGCGTTCTTGAGTCCAAAAGGCATCCGGATCCACTGAAAATGTCCGAATGGGCAGACAAAGGCCGAAATCATTTTCGCCCGCTCCGTCATCTGAATCGCCCAGAAACCGCTCGCCATATCCGAACTCATGAACCATGCCGCAGCATTAAAGCCAGTCAGCAAGTCGTCAATCAGAGGTAGGGGGTATCACGATAGCTTGATCAACTGGTTAACCAGCCTATAATCAACACACATTCTGATATCCTCTCCATTCTTCTTCAAAACGATCACGATCGGGGGTGACACTCCGATTCAGAATGCTCAATGAGTCTAGTCTCTAGGGGCTTATTCAAGCAGTTCGTAAACTTTCACCAGATATCTGGAGGCGATCTGTCGAGCGTGCAGTGCTATCGGCATCGCGTCACCTACATCTAAGTCACAAACGACTCCACGAGCTGGGGCTGGTGCGGCATTTCCATCGCCTAAAAATATACGACGATGATAATTCAAGATCTTTCGCATCTTTTCCTCCATCTCTGGGGTCGTGACGCCTGGAATGCCAACGTCGGCTTTGTCGATGTCACACTCCAGGCTCAATTCTTCTAACTCTGGAAACATAGTCAGATAACCACTCAACTGAGCCAAGAGCTCCGTCTCTTCTCGCAGATATACAGCAAGTTCCAGATCTAGCTCTTCCACTGTCACTCGCATGACACGTTCGTATTCTCGTTCCAGTCTTTGGACAGGAGTATCTGAGAGGTCCGAGGCGTCATCCATGGGGCTTGAGAAATCATCCAATGCGCTTTCAAGGACATCCTCTAGTACGTCCTCCGAGTCGAACTCTGGAACGAACTCCGAATCGTCGTTCGTTTCTGAGGCGAAATGCTCCGGTCTATTCTGGATCCCTCGCTCTTGAAAAGGTGTCTAGATCTTCTCTCCGATTCACTACGCTCCGGAGTCGCTCTGAGTCCTCTGCACCTCCCGCAGTCGACGGGTCTGAGTCCTCGTCTCGGACTCCAGGCTTGGCGAGTTGGTCAGAGACACAACTACACCGATCTGAAGCGTCATATCCACAAGAGCTATGGAAATCAACTTGGGTACCAACACCTTTAGTGCCTACTGTTCCGGTCTCTTCGACGGATGTCGTCACCGGGACGTCTGTCGGACCTTTCACCTGTAAGGCACTTACCGCTGGTTTTGGGGTGGCTGCACGTCGCGCAGCGAGGAAGACCTCTACAACTTCTGGTCGTTCCTGCAACTGTACCATCCGAACTTCTGCATTCTGAGACTTTGGGCGTCCTAGGAGTTTGGTCGGCCACTGGTACTCTGGTCGTGGCACCGCGAGGGGGTGTCTCGTAGTCGCATTAACTGCTCTAGGCGCTCAGCCCGCATCCGACCCTGACGCGATTCGGTGCTCTCGAGAATAAGTCGTTGCCACTCCTTATACCTGACCGTCCCTGGGCGAACAAATCCTGGCTCCTTCGGGAAGTGCCCGTATTCCACAATCCAGCAAGTGCAGCAAGTGCGGTCCGAGTGTTCCAGACATTTCTATCCGAAACGTTGACCACTCGGACCGCCGTAGCCCAGGACCGGACTCCAAACAGGATCTCCGTCATCCATCGTTTTCCTCGTCTGGCCCAGACTACTTCTCGCTGCGGGTTGGTCTGTCCATATTCAATTTCGCCCGGAAACAGATATAAACTTTCCTTCGCACAGACCGGCAATTCCAGCCCTCTCCGTTTCCTAGGGACGTCGTCATACACCACAACATTCTCCTCGTCCGGTAGCTTGACTAATCCTTCACGGATGCATAATCTAACTCCAACCGAATACATGAAGCTCATTCCTAGTAATACGTCCACACCTTCACCAATATTTCCGATCCAGACATCCTGAAGATAAACCACTTCCCAATCAAGGGTGATCTTGGCGCGAGAATGCGCAGCGATATACGTCGGGATTCCTTCCAGACCAGACACGTTGGTCTGTCGGTGCGTTCGAATTTTGAGACTGAGCCTATGCGCTAGGTCCAGACTCACAATACTCATCGAAGCACCCGTATCTAGGCGTATTCTCGTTTGCCGATCATTGTTTGCCCCACACACAGTCGCGATCTCATACGAGTTCTCTGAATCAAGATCTTCCCACCATCCATATCTCTGACCCGGACCCAATGCAACTTCGACCTGGTTTTCGTCAGAACTCGACCCCGAATCTGGTTTGTTAGAACGCTGATATTCAGGGTAGAGCTGCTCAGGGTAGATGATCTCGTCTTGAATTAGAGTCATGCGTTGTTGGTTATCTTGGTTTTAGTCTTTTCTTCTTCTTCTTCTTTCTGGACCCATACAAACTAGCACACACAGTTTAGCGAGGTTCTTGAGCCCATCGCGTACTGGATCCCCATCCAGCGGGCTTAATGGTTTAACTATTGCATACCTTTTCCTGTGTCCTTCGCCTGTAGTTGTCCAGTGTCTGGTTCGGCACTGCGTCGTTTAACATGCCCTGGCTCGCCAGATGCTTCACATTGAACGCTCTCCACTCCGCACACGGAATTCCAGGGTGGATTTCTCCACAGTCTGTACATCGTTTCTTTCGACAGACTCGGGCGGGGTGTCCTGTTTCAGAACAGTTCCCACAGACTATGTCTTGCCTGCAATTTTCTTCGGGATGGCCCCACTTCTTGCATTTCTCACAGAATGTGTTCAGGTTTTTCATGCGTTGTTGCTCCGGCCACTCTGAAACGCGGTATCCCTCGTACCATTTCAGGCATCGAGGGGACATAGTCATCCGAACCATATTCTGGGGTCTCTGGATCCGCCGCCTGGGGCTGTTCCTCGACCTCCGGAGTCTGAAACTGGACATTCTTTTTCCCGACGGGAGGGGTTCCAGAGTCGACATTCTGAGTAAGGAATGTGTGGCATGGCCGTCGAGGTTTGAGACCTCCGCGGGGTAAGTTGTCGGCTCTGGCATCTCGCGTCCTCGTCGGCGGCGTCTCATAGCCATCTTCTCTCCAGACATCTTCATGGCGTCTGAGTACACGCTCCACTTCAGAGATACTCTGAAACCGATGGTCTTCGAGAGCCGTCTTGAGCTGTACACCCTTGAGTTTCTTGACAAATCTGCGGTGATGCAGTTCGCGTCACTTGGAATTAGTCTGGAACGGGACTTCCGCCTTCACAGCCGCCGCGTTCAGTCTATAAAAGAACTGCAGCGCCGGCTCTGAAGATCTCATCTTCATAGTGAAGTATCGTTCCGCATAGGATACGATAGTGCGACAATACAGCTTCCTGAACTTGGTGGACAGTAGTTTCCAGTTATGGCGTGTCGACTTGGGCAACTGAGCGTACCAGTCCTTGATCGTAGCAGAGATCCGACTCCGGAACTGGCGGATCTTCATCTTATCAGGCCAGGAACCTTGTGCCGCCATGTCGGCGAAACGTTCCCACCAATTGACTCGGTCTTCCTTCGGCGCAGTGTCATTAAATTTCTCGACCGCATTGTAGTAGATATATGGCCGGAAATTCCAAACCGCATCCTTGGTCGTCTTAGATGCCGAAGTGCCGGAATCATCGTCATTGTCAAGGCTGTCCTCCGAACCGCTTGAACTGGAGTTGCTGTTGTCTCCCTCGTCACTACTCGAGTCCGAATCGTCTCCAGGGTCAGAAGGTGGTGACCCCGGGTCCTCTCTAGCCTTGTGGGCCGAAGGCTTCTTAGATTCATGCCTGATGGAACCCTTCTTTCCCGATCCAGACTTCGTCGATCCAGAGTCTCCGGATTTGAGTTGTCTGAAACCAGATTCAACGGCGTCTGAAACCGTCTGGGCCTTGGGATGAGATGGAGCTCTTCGCCTAGCCTTGGTACGTTTCACTCTAGGTTCATCCTTCACTTCTGGCAGTGTAACTTGAAGCTGGGAAAGAGCGACGTCGGTGAGGTTCTTTACCGGGACATAGACGGGACAGTCCCTAGCGTCACCTTTGATTGCAGAGGTCACACTCGATCTCTGAGTTGCCGAATTAGGGTTTCCTATAGCATTCGACTTGGAATTAGTTGTCGCATCAGGGTGGAATAGAGCCGCTACTGTTGCATGAAGATTCTGAAACTGCTGTTGGAGGCGTTGGGTTTCAGACGCTTCCTGGCATCTTCGGTGTTCTGTTCTTCAGCTGCTGGAGGCTCGCCCACTCTGCTGCGAGTGCTTCTTGCAGCGCGCCCAGGGTTCTTGTTGCCTCCACCGTCCAGCGCACGCGTTTCTGCTCAACTTCCGCCATGTGCTGTCGCCAACGTTGCTCGTACTCGGCCTGAAAACGCTCACGCTCCCGACGCGTGGCCTCCTCGACATCTTTCTTGACGCGAACTTGAGTCCGTTCAGTGTCCAGACTTGCGGGTGGCTGGTCTTCGACTTTCACCTGCTCCGCCATCACTGAGGGGGTCGTCTCCGCACGCTGTCGTCGACTCTCCATGTCCGCCAGTCGTCCAGCTAGGGCTTCTACCCCACGAATCGCGCTTTGGAGCTGGCGATCGACAACCAGGCGGGCATCAAG
>NBNE01001666.1:0-11498 GCA_002215365.1 Phytophthora megakarya | reverse complement strand
CTTCGTTGACGGGGACTGACCACAACGCGGCCTCCCAGTTTTCGCGGTCCATCCTACCGTTGGTTCAGAAGTGATTTACTACACCACAGAACCAACCAGTTATCCGTCAGCCGAGTTAGTATGGTGATGACCTTTCAGCTCGGCACCAGGTCGGCGACCTTTGCCACCACGGACGGCTCGGAGAGCCAATGAGATCACAGAACCTCGGCGATTGGCCAAAAGTCATATTGAAGCGATTTTGGCGCACTTCCTGCACAATTTTATTTTGTGTGTGACACAAAGGCTAGGACGGGTGGCTGTTGCGCCAACTTCCCGCCTAAAATTCGAACCTTGGAGGAGTTCACGGAGGCGATTTTGCGCCATTGCCTAATATGATGTTAAGACGGATAATGGCGCAAAATCGCCAGTAGAATCACCATCTATTGAGTCGATCCTGACGCCTATTAGTTCGTCCTCTTCACTTTAGAGCTCAACAGTTATCGCCAGTCAGCCGTCCCTGTTGTATCATACATCAGCTACGATTACATTGGGCATATATATGGACATGAACAGTAGAAACGACACCAGGGTTGAAGACTTAAAATGCATAGAATACATTAGCACGTTGTCCTGCGCTCCTACATCCCATAGAGGAACTATAAATGCCGTCGTCTAAGAGAAGGCACATCCGCGTTCTGCAGGACGCCGATGCAGCATGGTGATACGGTAGTTGAAGCCGAAAGGTCGCAGACCTTTATTTCTTAATACACTGTGGGTTCCATTGTGACCCTTGAAATAAACTCTATAGCGGTAAAGGCTGAAGACAGCAAACCCCTAACCTTCGTACTTTTACGAATATCGACAGTAAAAAATCCTTATACAAACTCGGCTGACGGATAACTGGTTGGTTTGTTCTGAACAGTCGCCTCGCGGAAATGCTCGTTTGGATAGCTTAAAGTGCTTCGATTTCACAGCCAAAACTCAACGAGATAGCTGAGATCTTCAGCTTTCTAATGGTACCCTGTTTGTCTTTATCAGAGCTCTAGTTCCTGAGTTACAAAATAAAGTCGCGCTGCGCACGAAGAAGCTCTGAAATTTGAAACGTGTCATTAATATTTTTCAACTACGTAGAATTGAGGCATCTCCTGCGCCTGCTGCGCAGCCGCAGCATCTGCTCTTGTTGTTGTACTTAAGTAGACCTTAACCACAGTACCTACTGGGTTTCGGGGTCGAATCCCGGTATTCGTTTATAAAGCTCCAAATTTACCTTCGAGTAACACCCGTGCCAAATTTGCAGTCATAAGAATCGCACAAGAATCGGGGCGACGACACAGGTAACATTCGTTTAAAATACCAATCAATTAAAGGTATTAACTTACAAAATTTTCACTCTACAATGAAATCCTCAGTTTTGTATTTCACTTCAATTTTTGGTCGAAAAACCTATATCGGTATAAACAGGGTTTCTATAAATGGAATATCAGACCTCACTCAGATCCCGCCTTAGCTCTGAAAATAAATTTCAGAGAATTCCGCTTGCCGAACATCCTGAAAGTGACGGACAATTGGTTGCTTACCTTAGTATTAGAAAAACATCTTAAAAGTGACAAAGAAATCACCTGTCGAGCGTATCGAAGCGGAAAAAACCTTAGCTCGGCTTAAACTTGTTCAAAGAGCCCTGCTTCCGCTCGGCTTGGACAAGCAAATACTATTACGTAGTAGTGTTTTCTGGAACGACCCAACATTTGAAGTTGGCCACAGTTCAGCATCGACCCATCACACTTGCAGTACTGTACTACTTTGTAGCATACCAAAATGCAATCTGGTCGTTTATTAATCCGCAGTTTATTCTGCAGCCTATGAAATATCCGACAATTAGCGTTTCCTGGACACGCGCAGTTTGGCTGCAGTCTTGGAATAAATAGTGCTCATTAGGCTCGAGAGGTGTGAGGGTCTCTCCATCAAGAACTGTTCGTAGTCGTCCTCGGAGTAGAACAAATCCGAGGGGTCATACGCTTCTGTAGGTAGCACGCGCACTTGCGGTTCTTCCTGGAACGACACACTCTTCTTGTGTGTCTCTGGCTCTACATGTGTTGTCTCCGCCGGTAAAACGGCGTGTCTGCTATGTCTGCGTGTGTCTTTCTGTTCTGCCTTGACTGGGTTCCCGCTCCCGATGCTCTGGTAGTAGAGCGCCGTGACCCAGCGCACGATCTCCTTGCGTTGGTGGATGCGGAGTGCGATGACTCGGCCTGAGTCCTTCGCGCGCACGTAGAGGCACTCGTGGTCGAAGCCGAAGACGCTTTCATTCGGAGCGGCTGGCTGCATCTGCAGCGCGATCGAGTCCAACGGCGGCGTCTTCCGCTTGTAGTCGGTGCGGCGCCAGTAGAGCAGTAGCGTGTCGCCCTTCAGCACGCCGTAGAGCCAGCGGGAGAACACTTTGGTCTTGGCACTGGCGCGGCCCTCGGGCGTAGCCACGGAGCACGGGGACGAGGCGGAGAGCGAGCGTTTGCGCTGCTTCTCGCCGTCCTCCTCCACGCGCACGAATCCAGCCATCAAGGATGGAGAAGAGGAAGAGGACGTCTTCTGCTTGAGCACCATGGCTCGGATAGGGTTTAGCGATAGGGTTACAAAAGTCTTTGAGCTCGACTTGGTCAATTGGAAAATGAGCGAAAGGAGAGGATGGCTTGATGGCTTGTTTACCCACCTGGTCACTGTCTCAGAGTTTGTATGGAAGTTCAAAGCGTCGGGTCGAGATGGAGAATGCTCTACGACGTCCAGGCGATGGAGATTGACCAGTCTCAACTATTTTAATAGTTAAAATAGGCGGAGCAATCAGCTGCGGTGGGCCGCAGATGTTGATTCAGTCGCTCGGTCTTGAGCCATTCGTATGCAGCAAGCAGACGGAGTGTTTAACCCCGTCGCGTGATTGCAGGAGCCCACGCCAGACATCGTCGCAGAGGGATAAGGATGTACGCCCTAATCAGCTTGCAGTGATCAAGGTTCCAGCGCATCTTAGTCCGCCATTGTTGCGCACCAAGGGACGCGACTGGAATGGAACTGCGAGCTGAGGCTGGCCGCGGGTTCATTACTTTGTACCACTGGTCGTTCCGCAAAGCACTGGTCATGGCGGTCACGGCGCTGGTGATGTTTGTATGGTTGATGGACGCTAACAAGACTGGTAAGTGAACAACATCACTGAAAACGATTCTGTCTGATGGCATTGACGCACTATCCGCTCGATCATAAGCGACGGATGGATTTTTGGGCTCGCGACTTCCCTCGACATCTGCTCAGCTCTGCTCCAGCTTTGACTGTCAAACGCACGAAGGATTTTCACTTGGAGCACTTTTGTCTGATGCTCGCGTGGAACAGCACTACAACCTCGAAGGGAGACTATGCACATGCAGCCGCCCAAGATCGTTTGACGCGTCACACATGGGTCGCTCTCTATTATCATATCATAGCTCCTGAAGCGATTTAAACTAGTGACTCTTCACCAGTCTCGCGTTCCCATCGACTATGAACTTCCGTAGTTAATTGCAGACATCGACCCGGATTCCGACAGCTTGTCTAAGCCCAGGGGAAATAGGTACTGTACAGGCGACGATAATCGGATAACCTTAATACTTGTGGAGATGCTCTACCGAGTCGGTAGAGCATCTCTAGTACCGACATTCGTTTGTCGAATGCTATCTGTAGATGCACGTTTTAAGTTGCTGGTCTGATGCGCAACATATTAGTTTTCATTGGCTTCGTGCAACTTTCTGGAGATCCCCAAATCTCTTAAATGGAGCAGCGCAAGTGGCATATGCAGCTTCACGAGGGCCGCGAGAGCGACCTTCCCCACCGACTAGAGCCCGTGGGGTACGTCAAGGGCGTGTCAGCCGACAAGGTACGCCTCCTCTTTTTGCTCTCGCCTTCCCCACTCACTTTCTCTGCAGGATTCCAACGGAGCCGTCGCCAAAGCTGCTGCCAACACTTCGGAGCTCAAGAAAAAGGTGCGGCAACACCGAGAGTGACGGCCGTTCTCGTCTACTGACGCCTCTATCCACAGCGTGCGATGGAGATTGGCATGGCGCCTTTCAAGAGCCTCCTGCAAACCGCCTTCATGATGTGGATGAGCGGCAACTCCATCAATATCTTCAGCATCATGATCACCGGCATGATCGTCATGAACACGGCCAAGTCCCTCTTCAATATGAACAACGGTACGTAATTCCTACAGTAGTTGATCTTTATTCTGAAAAAATTGAAATTTCTGCAGCTTTCGCCAGTGTGAACGACGGCGTGATCGACTTGACGCAGCCCAAGGCCGTGTACATGGCTGGCAGCTTGGTGGGGGCTGCCATGGGCGTGTACAAGTGTTCCAACATGGGACTGCTGCCGACCACGAGCGCCGAGTGGACGTGGCTGCTGCCTATCAAACAGGCGGTGGAGACTTCGTCATTCGCTCACAGTCTCGGACACTAAGCAGAGCACTAACCTCCGGACGGACGATGTAAGTTAGTTTTACTCATTGGCTATTCAATTAGTGCACGTAACTGCAGTAGAGGAAGGAAGAACCCGTTGACACATGCAGAATCCTCAAAATTTGATGGATGCTCCCGTCCCTCGTCAAAACACTAGGTACCAATGCTGCGGCTAATAACCCTCACTTCGACGTGTGGCGTGTTCCTCTATTGTGAGGAGAGATAACTACGATACGTTGCGTCCACTTGTCTGCGGTGGACAACGGTACTCCTCTGGAAGGAGTGACCGCTGCAGCGCGTTGAACGCGAACACACGCCGTCCAGTATTTTTCAGTGCGTTCTCAATACGCACACCTTCTGAACGCATAACCGATACAATCCCCGCCTTCTTCTGCTCACGGAGACCGTGATGCTGCACAAGAATGCGGCCCTGCTCCAGTGTCACCGACATACCCGTACGATCCTTAGCAGATTTACACACTGTCACGCGTCCAGCAGATATGCCGCGACACAAATCTGAACTGAGCTGCAGGATCTCGGGGCGCTTCTTTCGTGCCTGTCTTCCAGCAGTTCCGATGAGTTTATCCAGCTCACTAAGGATGCGATATACTTCCTCGCGTGACGGCCCGGACGGAGTAACAACTTCACTTGGTGCTGACGGTGGTCGTGAACGGTTTGAACGGTTTGACTCTGTTGAATCATCTCGCTGGCGTTCTTGCTTCTGGAAAACCTTCATTTGCCGCATTGATATGTAGTTGCAATATCGATCGCAATAGCTACGGAGCGTCTTGAGGCTGTTGGCGTTAATCACGTCTTGCAGTCGTGTTACGGATGAACCCGTGTTGTTTGCCAATGTTTGTTTCTCGTTGATACCCTGAGTGAACAGCACAGGACAAACTTTGATCGGGCCGCCGTGACGTAACGCTTTCGACAATTTCACCTTTCCTGAACGGAGCTTTACACGAATGACCAGGTGTGTAAACGGGAACAACTTTTCCACAGACGCTGGCGCGAGTGACTGCGCGTTTTCCCAATTGTTGCCTGGTCCACCCAGCAACCGATGGTTACGTGCCTTGATGAACGTACTCAACAGCCGCTGGCCAACTCCACTGAACGACGAAGATGAAGACATTTGAGTTTCTCTAGACAACGGTGTTCCACCCGTGCTCGCCGAATCCCCAACGTTGGCCGAGCTTGTCTCCGAAAGCGCGTCATCGATACTTGTGAAGACATCCACATCGATTACACCGCCAAGACCAGTCGAGTTAGTTGAGTTGCTCGAGTTCGTCGAGTTGGATGACGCGGCAGACTCGAGTGATTCCAGGTGCATGGATTGGCGCTGCTTCACCTTCTGCTCCAGACGCTTTTCATCGCCATCGCTGGTGGCAGCTTCACGAATACCGCTTGCTTCCGACGGTTCAGCAGACGGCGGGCTGTGCTTGGATTCCTCGCCAAGATGGTACGATACCGATTGGGGCGATTTGTTACCACTAGCGACAGATTCCTCGTCCATCTCACCTATTTCCTCTTGCTCATCCACCAGTACAAAGCGGACATTGCGCAACTCGTTCACAGCACCAGCCATATCCTCAAGCATACCAGCCTCGTTACCATGTGTAGACACCAAACTTTCCACGTCAAACAGAAAACCTAGCTTGCTAAGCTGCTCAAGCATTGCCTGACCCTGTTCCGGTTGGGCGTGTTGCAAAGCCAAATCAACCTTGCGTGTAAAAGCCGTCACTACCGCTGCCACAGCTTGCGGGAAGCAAACATCCATTCGCTTGCCTAGTACCCACTCTGCATCCTCAGCCTTTTGTTCGTCCTCCGTCCAGAGTGGTACCTGGTGGTGTGCTGCAGTCGATCCTTGTGGTTCACGCACACGAGGCTTGAGCTTGGTGTGCTGCTCCTCCAAACCGAAAATGCCGCCGTTCTTGAATTTGTACACATGAGCAGCCATGGCGCCCACGGTAACGATATCGTAAACAGCAGCACTAGCATTGATATCCGAAGTACCGCTACTTCCCATACTTGTTTGCGCCACAGCCTCAGCATTGCCTACCCACATCTCTTGCAGGTGCAAATTGATCGGAAGGAAACGAAGCTGAGCGTTCTTCTTGTCCGTACTGGCCTTGAAGTACATTTTGCGCTTATCGCGAAGTACATACACGCGGCGCAGTTGACGAAGCAGCTCAACATACTCTGTACGCTCGTGACATCGCTGAAGCATCCATTCGCGACAACGGTTCAAATCACCATCGTCTTGAATTTGCTGGATCAAATTCTCGTAGATGCCGCGGTCCGATCCCTTTTGTCGCTGACGATCATATGCTTCAAGACGTGCGAGGTCGTTCTCGGCTATCATAAGCTCCTTGGTGCGGTACCGAATAATGATTTCGAGGATTTGGCGAGGAATCCAATTGCTGAAGCGGCTTTCAGTGAGATCTTCCACGACCAACAAACCTTGTTCACGAATGTGATACTGCTTACTGATCGCTGGTGCCGCGGCATGGAGGCCACCCTCAACACCATTAAAGCCGTACTTGGCACCTGCAGCCTTCGGAATCACCGTGTTTACCAGCAGTTTAGGTGGTGCTGCGTTAGGACCGAAATGTTTATACGAGTCTTCAGTGGCTGTCAGCACAGTCTGCTCCGTACGTGCGCCAGCTGTAACCAAAGTACTTGTTGACACTGTGAACTCGGCAACAACACGAAGACTGTGAGGTGCTGTAGACGATCCTGAGTTGGATTCGGATCTGCTTCCGCTTGACAGCACTGGGCCATCTCCTGTGGATCCCGGGGATTCCATCTCAAATAGTTCGTCGATAACCTGTGAACTCTGGAAGTCTCTGAATGCTTCCATTTCCACCAGCGAGGAATCCAGTGTGTGCTGACTGTCAGCACCATCGTCATCATCAAAGTCGTGACTGCTTTGCGTTCGTTCCATAGCAGCCAAAACTTCAGCTGCTGTCATCTCGGAGTGATCCTCGTGGTTTATTGATGCAGGAGCTGAGTTGAGCGCATACACCACCATTCGCATTTTCTCCACCGACGTACCAACTGGGATTCGTGGAACTGACAAGAACGTATACAGGTAACGCTGTTGGTGGGACATCACGACTGGAGCCACATCCTTCACGCTCGCCATAACAGTATCAGTGTTACTGATCTGGCGCCACGCCGTGGATGTGCTTTCTCTTCCGTCGTCTACCTCCAGTCGCTGAATAGCAATAAAGCAACCATGAGCAAAGTCCTCGTTCATCTCCAGTGCCATGGAGAGACCGACAAAATCATCTGTAGGCGAGATCGTCGAGTTCATCAGCGACCGCCTGCTTGAACCTGCGTCCGTAGTAGCTTCACCCTCCGCCATGAACTCCTCAACCTTCTGGAGCGAACCCTCAGTCCATCGGTCCGTCGTACTGAAGGTGAAGCTGGGTGTCCTAATCTCGCCGTACCCCGACTCCGACAGAGGACTGCAATCGCTGGACATCTCACGGTTCGCATCGCGTAGAGATTGTGCTGTAGCATTCCACTGCAAGAAAATCAGACAGCATGGTGGAATGGAGCACGGCAACCACACTGTAAAGATGTAGAACCACGGGTACGCGATACCACGAGTAGTACGCGAAATGATCTGTACAACCCATGACAGGAGGTACACCAGGGTGACGATTCCAATGAGTGCGTAGTAGAGCCTCAATGCCTTGATTAAAACAACTTGGTGGGGACCCGAGGCATTGCCAAGCAGCAATTTACCCCGTCGCATGACCATCACGCCTAGTGCCATGACAACGAAGGTTAGCACGAGGAAAATACCGTATGTGACTGATGTAGAGACCAGGAAGAAGTTATCATCATCTTCAGCGTAACACGCCCAGAGATACCCCTGAATTTCGGAGAAGACCGTCGCGGATGTGTCCGCGTTCTCATTGCACTGTTGGTACGCAAGAGTCGTCACATCATTTTCCGAGTCATACACACGCGCGATAAGTGTCCGGTAATTTAGCAGATATCCGATCTGGAACGCATAGAAGAGCATGTTGAGTACGACGAATGCAACTGATGCAGTACGCTTGGGCAGTTTTCGTAGTCGCAAGCTGAGCACGGTTCCCCAGTGAAAGCATACAGCCGTAAGCATCGTAAACGTGAAGCACAGGTACGCGTGCATGATGTAAAAGTAGGTACTACCACGAGCGAAGAACCAGATGAAATTGTTCACAAGAGCTGTAGCCAACGCCAATACGGTGCAGATAGCTGTGATGTCGGTCCAAATTGAACCGAGCGAGAACGACAACCCATTTTTCCGAATCGCTACACTGCAGAACGCTAATGACCCCACAAGCACCACCATAGTCACGTAGTTGTACGGACTCGCAGTAGCCCCAGAAGTCAGGTACACCGAGATAGCCGAGAACGTGCCGTCGATAATCAAAAGATCCTCCGGGTTGCGAATTTCAATGGCAGTAGCGTCTAAGCCTGAATACGCTACCGACGGGTTCTTGACGGTGTTCACTCCAAGACTCACCCACCCAATAGAGATTGGATCGTCCACGGTAAAAGTCCACGAGTTATCTGAAGACGAATATAATACTTGCGAGAAGTTGTGAGCACTGCTTCCAGTGTCTGTGACAGCTACAGTCCACGCGTAGAATGCGTCCTCGTTTTGTGTCACAAGTGGAAAGACCTCCCAGGACCACACGGCATCAGCATTGAATCCCCACTTGGACCCGAACGTCACTTTGATGGAGCTGTCCGCGGGGATGTAGGCTTCCGTGTAAAATGTGAGGCTAGCATTGCCCGAGTTGCCCGGATAAATATTTTCCGGGAGGAAAGAGCCACTCGACAGCGTCGCGCTGGTTAGGTCCGTAACGCGTACGTACGTGTCGAAGACTGTGTTCTCCGAGTCGTTAAAGATGAAGTACACTGGTGTAAGATTCGATGAGGTCGTGTACGTCACGTTGGGCGTGATGCTAGTGCTGTCGTTCATGCCAGACGGCGTCACCACACCATCGAAAAAAACCACGAAAGTCTCGTTCGTCTGGTAACTGTCCGTGATGTTCACAGTCAAGAACGTCCTATTTTCTCCCAAGAAGGTCGACACTTCACAATTCGTAGTCTCTCGCTGCGCATTATCTGTCGAGTTGGCCACTCGTTCCAAGTAGCACGAACATCCCTCCGTAAAGTTATATCCTGGTGGACTAGCCAACATGATCTGATGAACCGTGTAGGTTTCTCCAGCCATACCCTCGGGATAAAACACATCCAAAAAGTCCGTCGGCGTGACCGTAACTCCGAACGTGCCATTGGTCTGTCCTGGATAATTATTCTCGTATCCTCTCCATACATTCGAGTCCAGCACAAGTCCGTAGCAGCACTCGTCCGTGCATGTCCAGTCGTATCCCTCCGTGTAGTACCAAAGATCCTGTCCATCGCAGAAAGCCTGTTTGTTCGAGTCGTTCTGACATGTGGGGAATGCCACACACGGGTACCAAGCCTGATGATTCTGCGCTTTTCGTCCGCTGTACTCGCAGCAGGGCAGACCACTACACTCGCCATGGACCGTTCCAAAGAGATCTCGAGGCTGTTGTTCAATGCAACAGGCCAAGTTCAAGTCCGGGTCGCCTCCAGCTGAAATAGCGCTCACTTGCGAATTTGACGACATGGACGTAACACAACATGCCGCGCAATTGTCCGCCTCGGTGGTGTCCGCTGTCACGGAGCCTGACGTCGACGCGGATGTGCTTTGAGCCTGTATCCTGTCGAGCAGCGCCACCAGCAGCGCCACCAGCACCGCCACCAGCAACTGAGGTCCCCGTCTCCGCATTACCACGCGCGCGTCCTTGCCGTTCGATAAGCGTTGCTCTATACAGGGTCTCGTACGCTATGTAATGGTCCGGCGCTGGCCGGAGATCGCTCACTCGCCTGGCAATAGGCTGATGGCGGCGGAGGAAGTGATGACCCTCGTCCTTCGTTGGCCAGCTCCTTTGGTTTGTTAAATTTCGGGAATACCAGCCACTTACTGAAGTTCAGTATGGTGTGTAATATCGATATTTAGACTCTACAATTGGCCTGTCGTAACGTCGGAGACCATAGACGGGCGATTTTTACCGTGACGATCAAAACACGAATTGACAAAAATGATAGTAGTCAGGGTATTAGTTGATATAGGTCTTAGCTGCCAATTAGTAATAGTGAACTAAAAATTGATGTTATATGATATCGGAGGATCCAGCAGTTGAGACAGGATTTTGACGCGCGGATCCCTTCAGATAGTCAGCAGCTCGCCCAACCGACTCTATTGCAAATTATGGCCAATGAACGGACGTTGTCGCATTTGTGTCGCCATTGGTACGCGCTGAGGACTCCTCGCGCTCACGATGCACGCATGAATACATGCGCAGTATGTCCTTCTATCATACGAGCATGTTGTTTCACGTACAGTCCAACAGGGCTTTGACGATAAAAGTTGCTGAGACTATCATGACCCTTTTTGTCATCGTTGTTGCTGTAAGAATCTTACACGCACCACTTCTCCAGATGGACTTTTGCCAACACTTGGTTAAATTCCCGCAATTATGTCAAAACTGGCAGGTAATCCATTCACGTGTACTGATTGGCTCAATCCATTCGTGTTACTTCCTCTGTCTCAAAATGTTACGATGACCTTAAAATGACCATAACTTTTCTTCTAGGACGAATTTTGCGATACTACAAAAACCAATCAAAAGAGCTCAATGAGCACCTTCATTTGAACTATCCAATGACGCTGTAGCGCGCGAAGTCTTCCTTCTATTGCGTTTTGAATGTGGCGACCTTTCGGAATTTGCGAGTTATTTGTATGGGCGACCCTTCAGCTTGAATGGTGCGATGGTAGTCAGGCAAACTCAATGGGGTCAACCTTACATACTAGGTTTTGTATGGATACGTAATCACTTGCTAACTTTTTGCGTTTTCCTGAAGGGTCGCCTTGCTAACATTATGAGACAGAGGAAGTAGTTCGGACAGCCACTTACGTTTCTAGAAGACAATCTCGTTCCTACAAGTTCTAACGTT
>NBNE01001665.1:0-11498 GCA_002215365.1 Phytophthora megakarya | reverse complement strand
TAACATTCATATCAAATAAAATTTCACACATTACACTGTATTAATGCTGGTATTATGACAGTTCATCGATATCTAAATAAATATATATGTTGTGCAGGTAAGAGAAGCAGAAGCAAACCAGGTACCAACAAACCATACGCGCAGCACCCGCGTAGCGGGTGCCCAGAGCGCTAGTCTCAGCCACAATATTATTATGTCACCCGTCGTTGTGTGACTACACATGTACTTCAAGCCAAATTTGCAATCATGTACTTCAAGCCAAATTTGCAATCATGTACACAATTTCCGTCCGGTGGATGATATATCATCCTTGAGTTGCGGCAAGGCCTGTCGTTGTGTCATAATTATGTTGCGTTAACCAATTTAAACGCCAACATTTGTGTTTCGTCCGTAAAATATCCCATATTTTATTACCGTTTCACCGCTTAACTAGGACGTGTGGCGCGTGTGCCTGCCATGTTGCGGCGTCTTCCTCGGTAGCGTCGCGTCTCTGCTGCTCCTTTGCCTTGTTCTGTCCCTCTCGCTCACACGCTCCATGCTCCATTGCCGTAGCTTCCAAGGTGCAACGCTGTCTCTCGCTCGAACACACGTCACTCCACGTTCTGCACGTTCTGCACTACATTTCTCACCAACTAGAGCTTCCCAGTTGCTCTTCTCTACGTTATCCCATGATAAAGACGACAAGAAGCACGATGCAGCGGTTGCGGTCCAGGTACGACGTCTAGAGCCCAAGTTCCACGCGATTTCCTACTAATCGTGGATTATTTCTGAAATTTAGGCTCCTGCAGCCAAAGCAGGCGAATTGAAGCAGTTGCTGTCGCTGTACCAGCTAGAGAAGAAGCCATTGGCCATCTCCATTGCGGCTCTGGGCGTATCGACCTGTATTACCATGTGCGTTCCCTACGGAATGGGCAAAGTCATCGATGTCGTCACTGCGGGCTCAGCTGCAGCGATGCCGTTGCCGACAGTGGTGACGCTGTTGGGTGGCCTCTTTGCTGCAGGGTCAATTGCCAATATCGTCCGGGTGGACACCAGCAACATGATCGGAGCGAGGATCACCAACAGGCTGAGACAGGACACGTACGCGTCGATTTTACGACAAGAGCTGGGCTTCTTTGACTCGTCCAGGACAGGAGAATTGCTCAACAGACTGAGTGCAGATACGACGCTGATTGGCAAGGTGCTGAGTGATAATGTAGCGGGTGGACTACGTAGCACTGGGCAAGCATTGGGAAGTATAACTATGATTTTCGTGACTTGTCCGAAGCTGGCGATGGTCATGCTGTCGGTGGTCCCACCAATTGCACTTGGTGCAGTGAGCTACGGTCGCTATGTGAAGAACCTGACGACCAAAGTGCAGACGCAACTGAGTGAAGCTACGGAAGTGGCTGAGGAGAAACTCGGCAATATTCGGGTGGTGCGGTGGTTTGCGAAAGAGCCGCATGAGGTAGAAGCGCACCGTGAAAAGGTGGATGAAGTTCTTGCATTAGCACGGAAGCGTTCGCT
The DNA here is from genome assembly GCA_002215365.1 of Phytophthora megakarya. Classification (NCBI taxonomy): domain Eukaryota; phylum Oomycota; class Peronosporomycetes; order Peronosporales; family Peronosporaceae; genus Phytophthora; species Phytophthora megakarya. The sequence continues at coordinate 9,992 of NBNE01001665.1, read as the reverse complement.
TGCCAGTGCCACTTTCTTTGGTGGAGTGGATTTTGGAGTCAAAATGAGCATGCTCGGTGTTCTTGGATACGGAGGCCAAATGGTGGTGGATGGGCTCCTCACCAGTGGTGACCTCACTTCATTTTTGCTGTATACTTTGTACGTGGGTTTCTCCTTCGCGGGTCTGTCGTCATTTTATGCCGAGTTGATGAAAGGCATTGGAGCTTCCTCCCGGGTTTTCGAGCTGCTTCACCGTCAACCGAAAATTCGAGTTCCTGAGGGTGGGTGGGCTCAACTGCCTGCTCCATTTACCGGTCACATTCAATACCAGGACGTCGGATTTACATACCCCACTCGCCCTGACTCGGAGATTTTCCGTGGTTTGAACTTGGAGGTGCTTCCTAACGAAACCTTGGCGCTCGTAGGTCCGAGTGGATGCGGTAAGTCATCGATTATGTCGCTACTTGCGAGATTCTACGAGTTGGATGGCCCTGGTTGCGGTGGAAAGATCACACTGGATGACGTGGATATTTCGACATTAAAACCAGCGGAACTGCGCGGCCTAATGGGCGCGGTTCCACAGGAACCACCTCTCTTTGCATGCTCTATTCGGGATAACATTGCCTACGGTTGTTCTGAAGGACAGGAGGCAAATTTGGATGATGTCATTCGCGCAGCTAAAACAGCTAACGCCCACGACTTTATCTTATCTTTCCCGGATGGTTACGATACGATTGTTGGTGAGCGTGGCCAAGCTCTTTCAGGTGGCCAGAAACAGCGTGTTGCTATTGCCCGGGCTCTGGTTAAACGGCCAAAGATCCTCATCATGGATGAGGCCACATCTGCACTGGACCCGGAAAGCGAGAGATTGGTTCAAGATGCTATCGATCGCGCCAAGCAAGGACGTACGGTTATCCTGGTGGCACACCGACTATCTACCATTAAGAGCGCGGACCGTATTGCTGTCATTTCAGATGGACGTGTTGTGGAGCAGGGCACCTTCAATGAGCTAGCTGCTTGTGAGGATAGCATTTTTACGCATGTGGTTCTGAACGGGCAGAATTAACTACAGCTCAAGTGGGCGTTCGTACATAGAACACAAGTCGTCATTTGAAATTGTTGGTCGTGTTGATGTCTATTCATTGAATGCTGGTTTTCTGTTGGAGGCACACAAGATAAGAGGTAAGTAAATCCGGACCACAATATTTTGAGCGAGAAGCGATACTTACACTGATTGTAGATACCCCTGGGTGAAGTTATCGAGTAGTAAGGATCCAGTACGAACTGCAGACGCTGCAATAGCACTACTTCCCATTGGCGTTGTCGGTCGCTTTGCATCTTCAACTGGCTCACTTAGGACGCCTTCGCTACTCGATCTGGTGCTGGTGCCTGTAAACGTATCAGGAAGACTTGCTGAAGTTTGCAACGTTGATAAGGGATATGCACCTTTGTGAGGTCCTCGTTCGGATGCTTGTGAGCTCCAATTGATTTCCGGTGAGTTACTTTTCACGGCTGCAGGCGGCTCAGACGGGAAAAGGTGATTATACAGGAAGGTGAGTACTTCATCATGTGCTAATAAGCGCTCGATCAAGCGGACGCGGTCGTTTGCTGCGAAATCGTCCAATTCGACATCAAACTTGGGTTGTCGCGATTTGTCCATAGCAAATGAACGAGCTCCTCGTTGTCGACCTACTTTTCGCTCGATTGCAGAATTGAATCCAAAATCACGTCTTTGACTCACTTCTTCTTTCACAGAGTCTACACACTGCAAGAAGAAATTTTCAAGAAGAGATTGTCCAGTGCCACCATCACGCCTCAACAAGCGCTGTTGTCTCTTGATCGAGGTGAGTTCGTCCGATTTGTGTTGAAGTTCCCGCTTTAAGGTGCGAATTTGCTTTTTCAGCTTCTCTTCTCGTTCCTCTGCTAACATTGCGGATTGACCAGTCGAAGTTAGCTCCAAGTTCAGCAGCGGCAAACAATGTGCCCCCATAGTTGGAGCTACTGTTGGATTGCCTTGTGACGCCCGATACTTCAGTATCTTAGACGCTGATCTGCTCTGTGAATCGAAAGTAGGAAAGACACCACCCGAATCTGAATTATTTCCAGGAACTGAAAGCCGGACGTCAAGCTCAGCACGAAGCAGTTTGTTCTGTTTTTTACAAGCTTTGAGCTGCTTTTCGAGCCAATTTCGATCCTCTTCAATGGCTTCCAAGTTCTCTTTCATGTACTTGAGATCTTTCGTCATTGTGGTGGTGAAGGCATCAAGACGCAGTGCTTCTTTCCGGTACCAATCACGCTCGTCTTCAAGCTTCTTGATCTTCTCCGATTTATTCTCTACGGTCTCATTACGGTGAATTTTTTCGCGCATTTCGTGCAGTTCCTTCTGTACGTTGTACATATGCGCACGATATGCGGCCAAGAAGTCTCGTTCCTGTCGAGCTAGAACTGCACTGATCTTTTCGGACAAAGACCCGACGACGTCATGAAGTTGAGCGTGCTTTTCTCGAACCATTGCCATGCTGAAAAATTAAGGACATCAAGTTAGTGAAAGTCAAAGAGCGACTAAGACAAGAAATTGGTGCCTCGTACGCTGGCGCTTCATCGATGACAAGTATGTTGGAACTCCGATTACCAGTAGCTGAGTTCGAGAGCCTTTTGACCGACGTTAAGAACGTCTCCTTGGAGAAAACCTCCACATCTTCTTGATTCATGGGTCTTCAATCTCTCAGAGATAGCAGATACTCGAGAAAACGCGAAAACTAAAGCGGTAACATCGGACTCACGGAAATAGGGAGCCCCATCGAGAAACGGCCCAACGTCATCACAAGCGAGTTCAACTTACATTACCAACTTTATTTTACAAATGCGACAGGAAGGTTGCTGTGGTGGCGGAAAAATGCAGTCTGCAAACTTCTTGGCACATAAGGAATGTGGCACATATCTGGAAAAAAAATGTTAAAAAAATAATTTATGGGGAATGAACGAGAAACCGTCCTCCACGGCACCGACGCTTCATTTTTGAAATCTACGTGAGCTCCAAGAAACGAAATGTTTCAGCCTTCTCTCGTTCCTTCGATATCTTCATTCCCACATGCCAACATTTTCTACGATTCGGATAGTGAAGACAGTGACAGTGGTGTGGATGAGTTGTTGAATGCTAACGACGTTGCTACCGTCGCCGAGGATCTTCTACTAGTGAAACTCCGTTGTTTTTATCCCAAACTTGACCCTACGAGCTTGTGTGCCGCTTTTCAGCGAGAATTTGGAGTTGTGAGAGATGCTCAAGAGCTGGAAGCACGACTTCAAATGCTGCAGACACCAGCACTTCAAGCTCTGTTCGTATTGTACTTGAAAGCGGCTAGTATCGCCAAAGAATCTCAGAACGCATCGAGTAGCGGATCAGGAATTTTACCTGAATACCAGTCACTCTTGGAAAGCTCACGAACTCCATGTGAGACTCAACTCTTTCAAATGATGTACGATCTGGATAAAACCCATCAAGAAGAATCTGAAACACTGGCAGTCGAAGTGTCAGGGAGAAACTTTCCGAAGTACACTCGTACAGTTTGTAAAGCCGAATTTCGTCGTTGTTGCAAGTGTATCGATGATTTGTTCCGACGACAGGTGGAGGGAGAAACTACAGCGTCGAATCAAGCTTTCACTTTGTGCGCAGCCCAAACGTTGAACGAGAAGTTGTTGCTCACGGATACTGCCCCTCGATATGACTCCTACAATGTGTTTAACCATCTCGAACAACCAATTTTCGACCGTCTTATTATGTTTGCTAAGGACCCGATTATTATGGAACGACTAAGTCTGCAAAAGCAAACACAAGGGGAAGCAAATCGTATCAAACAACAATCATCGTATCAACTTCGGTCCATATTTGAGACCGTTCGGCTTAAACAAGTGGAGAAACTCGAAGACATGCAGGCACTGGAGTTCGAGACCATTAAAATTCAGCTAGAGAAGAGCCTCGAGGCAGATCTCCAGCATATTCGACAGGTGCATGCAGCCTTGCTCAATCATGAACGGGCCAAAATCAATGCCAAGTACAAAGAACAGAAGGCCATACTGAGCGAAAAGGTAAAATGCATGCAGCGCGATGTGATGGCACTGCAGAAGAAATGTGACAACAATGGCTGGCAAGGACTCGATGGCATGATCAAGACAGCTTCCTTGCAAGTTGAACGAATTTTCGGTACGAGTGAGTATCTTCTTCGCTTACTCATTCTTGCAGAAGACATGAATGCAGAATTCTTACGTCGTGCATTGGTGAAATACATCAGCGAGGAAAACAAGTTGCCACAATTTGTACTTCGCCGTGAACTTACAAGCAAGATGATCGCTGAGACCACAGTATTGGCAATTCTCAAAAAGTCGACCACCAAGGATTTACGCGAGGTAGCTAGTTACGGAGCGAATTTTCTCCATCAAGATCTGGTGTCACGAGAGCTCCACACGCGTAAGATTGAATTCGGGAGGTTCTTAGCGGGTCTTACGAATGACAGACTTCGAGCTGCAAGGCGCTATGCGGTAGCGAAGAAACATACTGACACGAAGATCCAGAAAACAGAGACATCGTACGAACCCGACAACCAAATAGATCCATTCGACGATGATGAATCGCAGGGTGTTATCCTGGATGCTGAATTTGATGAATTCGCTTCTGCGTTGGTAGATTTCCCAGAGATTCTATCGCAAGAGTTTACACGTCGTCGTGAATTTTCTAGCGTGAAAATGGATAGTACTGACATTGAACAGTACGTGAGTTTTGCGGCTGAAGACTGTGTGTTGCAACTGGAGGCCTCGCATCGATACTGCACTGTATATGCGACGAAGGAACGTCGTCAAGGCGAATCTGGCAAATGGATGTTCGAGGTCACTATCGACGTTTTCGACGGAGATGGAGAAAGTTTGTTGGTCGGCTGGGATGTTCCTCATATGTCTGAATCTGCGACCATCCCACTTGCTACTAGCATTAATGAATCACACTCGGTCTCGGATAATAAATCCCACAGGGAAGTTGACTCGAGCTCCGTTGTGCCTGGAATATATCCAAGTAACGATGGACGGAGTTTTGGTGTAACGTGGCAGGCGGATGGCGGTCTTGACATGGGAATGTTGCATTATAATGGAGTTTCGAAGTCGGGTGTCCCTAGTTTTAGAGCGGGGGATGTCATCGGTTGTACGATTAATCAGGACGTGCCAGTTCCACGCTTACGATTTTATCTCAATGGAGACCTCACTCTCCCCTTGCGCTGTACTGCAACAAATCCAGTCACTGGCGGAATACTACATGCGTCGGAATCTGCTGCTTCGTCTGAAGTCCCTATGACCTTTGGTATTGCTGTAACAAATCCGGCCTATCGACTGATACCTGTGGTCTCGATGTATTCTTCGAGCAAGAAGCCAAGGATGAGAGTGAATTTTAATTTCCGTGGAGACTTTAAGTTCCCAATCGCAGGGTTCGACCCATTTGGCGCCCCGCTATAATTTATGAGCTGATCACTGGCCATCTGGTCCTTGTAGTCAGTAGTGTGAATTAGTGGTCTGTAACCGAGTTTTCTCTGAACATGGAAATGGAGAACAGTTTGACACCGATAGACGACTAGCTTTGATTAATGCGTGGCTACATATGACACTGATCTTGGCAAAATGCAACTTACATGTCAAGTGGAGCAGTTACTGTTGTTCTTGAGTCTGCATACGCATTTTTCTCAAGATTTGATCACGTTGCAAGCGTAGATACTCTATGCCTTCTGCAGATAAGTCGTCTTCACTGCGCGTCATGATATTCCATTCCAGTTGACGTTCCACCACTTCCAGCTTCTTCGTATCAAGAGCTTCAAATTGGGAATCAACACTTTGGCTCGATGATATCGACACCTGAGTCGTTGAGTCAAGTCTCGAACGTTTGGGTGTATCTTCCTCCTCATCAGTGCCCAATTCTGTTCTTGGTCGTGCCACTCCAACAACCGATTCATTTGACTCAGCAGTCCTATCTGAAGGATCGATTTTTCTTGCACCTGTTCCGTTTGTAGGTGTCACGAAGTTGTCTTCTGTTTCTTCTTCTTTCGACACGGACAAATCGCTTTCATCTTCTTCACCTTCAGGTGTCGACACATTTTCAGGTGTTGACGGTTCATTCGAAGATTCTTGATCGTCTCCAGGCGTTGATGATTCACTTTCAGGTTTATCTTCATTGCTGGGCATCAATAACGGCTTTAGTACTGTCCACCACTCACCATGGTGAATAAGAAGTCTTGCTGTGACTTCGTATTCGAAATCATGCCCATGCTTTGCTTGAAATTCTTTCTGCACGGCTGTAAAAGCTTTTTCGCAACGGACTTCAGCGTCTTGACCACTAAGGTTGCAGCCTTTCCACAAGCGACTGAATACCATCAAGAACTCAGTCAAATGGGGAAGAACTTCATTCCACTGACCATAGAGTTCATCAAACGTCTTGGCATGGTCCTTTGGTGCAAGGCTGGAGTATTCCTTTTGAACCAGCTCCCAGAAAGATTTGCACGTCTCCTGCGTACAGTCTTCAATCAACTCCTTACTTAGTTCCACACCGTGCTGAATTGATTCATTGACGACTTTGATCCACGCGCGACTCAAGCACTCCAGCTCAGTCGCATCAAAATCCTTTGAAACCAGACCTTGTGTAGCTTCATCACTCGAAATAGGACCGTGACTTTTACGTCCTTTTCCCATCATAAACTTCCCTAGGTTGTTGTTGAATGTCAAGCAAAATTGCTCGTGATTCACAGGTTGTGAACACAGTAGCTGCTTGTCCTTTTCTTTCTCACCCGGAGCTTTTCCCAGATTCTTTCACGGCAGATATCTATTATATCTCAATACATGGCACGTGGCAACACAAGGTAGTCGAAGAAAGAGAAAATCCAGTGGTCGGAAAAAAATTGACATCGATTTTAATTGTTCAATAGGATTGTCATTTATACTGCAGTAGTTGCTGAAATTGTGTACTGGAATATTTGTTATCAGCGCAGTGGTGCATTGCAATACTTAATGACGGTGCAATAATACAAGGCCGTGCTGCGCCCGGAGAAGCTCTGAAATTTATACTTCATCGATCGTCGTGATTTTGATAGCTTTATGGTAGAGTTAGATAGGACTCACTTCTCCTTTTGTGGCGTGGTGGGATACGGGTTCGAAATGCTTGTAATAGTGCCTAGCTTCACATGTTATTTCTTCTTCACCATACCGTATAAATATTGGCAATTTGTGCAACAATACGTACTACCACTCTCTGATTGGTGGAAATACATAATGACTTTGTTTTGATGTTTGTATTGAAAGGACTACTCGACGAAATGAATACGATGATTATGTGGCGCAGTTAGGCTGATAAGACGCATTTGTGTTCTCCATGCTAAATACTTGTAGGTATAAGTATTGCACTAGTTCTAATCGGTTTACACCACGAGTGACATAGTACTAGATAAAAGCGATGCAATAAAGAGAGGAGTTTTCATTTAGACAGTGGAGCAGAACTGATGAAAGTAAACTCAACATGGCGAGTTCACTGTCATCAACTCTGTTGTTGGCTGTCGTATCGCTTACTACATGTACTCCCTAATGAACTAACTTTTGGGTATGCGTTCTCTTTATCGCTACATGTACTGATAAAGAGAACGCATTCCCAAAAGTTGGAACTAGGGTAGGCAAACGCCACTAGTTTATCATGAAACTTAGATTACCCGACACAATTGTTGAACAAGTAGTTCAACAATCGTGTCTTCATCGTGAACGCATGATTGGATCCGATTCATTTCCATCTTTGATCGATATGTATTTGGCAAAATCTACACTCCTGGGGAATTTTTGTGGTGGATTGCTGACTTCAAGCCATCTTCCGCCAGCTGAAAGATAGTCCAGAGTGCACAAGACTTACCAGATACATCTTGGTAAGATGGCGGTGTTACCTCTCGGGGTAGCCGGAGGAGCACAATTGGTATAACAGGTATTGTAGCTGGCCGTCTGTAATCCTTGTGGGTTGACTGGTAGCTTTACGTTACATGTACGGTATCGTTACATCTGAGATGGAAGGGCCTTGTTAGGTTCTCCCTGTCATAGTCTAGAATTTACCAGCTAGTGAATACACTGGGTTACCACTACCAGCAGACTCGTCACCTGCTTCGCCTGTGTGTTCGAGTTTCAACTCCGGAAACCAGTACAGCTTTCGAAGTTCCTCAGGAGTGTCGATGTTAAAATCCATATTTGTCAGTGTTAACGCAATCTACAGCTTGACTTGCTTCGTTTTACGATTGCTCCCTGGCACATTAGTGGTGCGGACGCGTTATGAAAACAACGCCGTCTGCACCACTACTGACTGGCTTGTAACTTTCGCACACTTGGTTTTGTATGCAAAATGTTGCAAATCTTACCATATATTGCACCAGTGTATGCCACGATTAGAGTGATTAAGATCCACCAACATGTGGGAGTTATATCCGGCAGTACGACACGCATGTCGTATAGGAATACGCCAATTTATGCCGGTACACCCCCAACAACAACACCCAGCAAGCCCGCGAAGACTCAATGGGCTTATACGGGGTCAACTAAAACCCGAAGGCTCCAAAATGATCCCTTACACCCGGTTGCTGATACTTTCCGTGTACTGTGTTTCCCACTTGGCCAATCGACAAACCACAGCACTCCTAGCCACGAGCAAAGGCTAGGATGCTTTCTCACGCAAATAAACTACGCAGCCTCAACAGCGGAAGGGTGCAGGCCGGTTACGGCTCAATACGTAGGTGCCGGGGTTAATCCCACGCTGGAAAAGCCGTTTACGATGCCTTGTCTCCCAAATGTATGGCGAAGAATCGATTTCGAAGATTCGCCTCCCAAATGTATGACGAACTCTCGGTCAGCGATGACTCGCCTATAAACCCAACACACTCTGCCAATACTCTTGGCATTACCGAGGCGTACAACAGAGAACACTAGTTCGCGTGCACACCGACAGACATGTCCTAACGACCTAGGCGTAACACGCACTCTACGCTGGTACTTATTGCGTAGCAGACCTTGACCCTTGAGTGGTTGAGAGGAAAAGCTGTTCTGTTATATTTGCCTTTAAGGTCATACTCTTATCTGTAGAACTTCCTATATGCATTTACAAATATCTAGTCTAAACGCGCCCGTTATGGGTCTTCTTGAAACTACTCGACTTGCTGAAGAGTCGTCAGTCGTTATTCCCATCTTGGATCTTTCGGAGGTTTCACTTGGTGAGACTTCAGGCCTAAATGTGGCATACCCGAAACCTCAGATGGTTCCAACCGCCGAAAGCCCACGTCTTCGGTCCTTCCCGCCTTTATTCGAGCAATGGCATGAAACATAACTGAATCTTCGGGTATCCACTTTTCAGCCAATGGGAGTCTTCGTAACACCACCTGACTTTCAGCCGACAGATCACCCGAGATCCCACCGTTGGCTTTTGACAGGCAAAACTCTACACCACACGCAACCCTCACCACGGGCACCACACACGTCCACTTCTCTGAGTCGCATTTAGTGTCAACAACGTCGGTGCCGAACGTGTAGCACCGTATACAAACAGATCACTCAGGAAAGCATCACAGCCAGTCAAGATGCCAGTGGAGAAGGCTGTGCTAGCTGCAGCGATGCTTGGTCTTGTCCTCACCGAGGAGGCCCTCGCGTTTATCGCCCGGCCTGCGCCACCAAGACCACTCTTCTCGCTCAAGGAGACATTCAATTTCAGTGCATTAAGTGATGGAGATTGCTGATTCAATTTTCGGTTCTGGAAAGCTGATATGGTTCGCGTTCACAAAGTCTTACAACTAGAAAAAGAGTACAAGCTACCAAGTCGTGCTCGTGTGGATGGTTTAGAGGGGTTGTGCATCATGTTGCGTCGTTTGCCTATCCTGACCGCTACGGCGATCTCGCCGTCATGTTTGGACGGTCGTGACACGAAGTGATTTGGAATTTCTCAGGGAAGCAGTGATTTGTATGGAACCAAG
>NBNE01001664.1:0-11500 GCA_002215365.1 Phytophthora megakarya | reverse complement strand
TCATCGTGTCTTCATACACTTTTCGTTCTTTCCGCCACTTGACTAACGCAGCATGAGAGGTTGACGAAATTGACGGCGGCAAAACACCGGTGTAAAAATTGGCTGAGCAAATGCATGCTCATTAGCTGGAGTCATCCCATTTTCCGTCGTGTCTGTTGCTGCGCGTGATCTGGTCTCCATTTTCTTGAGTAGAACGGTATCTACTACTAAAGTCGACTTTGTAACACGTTCCGGGTAAGAAAACAAAGAACGCCTTGATAGGGAAGCTGGCGCTTCCAAAATGTTGTTTGCCGAGTAAATTCAACAGCGAGGAAACCTGTGCTGGCTGCTGGCCTCTGCTTCGGTCTCCTCATTATTATATTGTCTACTACTGTGTGAACATAGCTAATGTCCTCCTAAGATCAACGTTCCAACTGGATCGTTGAGCAGTCCAACAGTTTTGGAATATTATCTGTGCCAGCGGAATAACGGCACAACTGTGCAGTAATCCAATGTGTGTGGGCAAGGCTTGTCAACCAAGCTCACACTACAACCGCTACGTTTGATAAGTATTGGGTTATTTCAGAATGGCCAAAATCTGCAGAGATACGTAGTGAGTTCCTCCCTCTACTATGTGTCAAAATGGCAGATACACCCTTCGCAACAACCAGTTTGACGATTTTGAAGTGTCCCATGACGCAAGCTATTTGCAAAACAGCGGCTCCAAAACCGAGGAAGTCGACATTCGCCTCAGCATCTAGGAGCAGCTTTACTACTTCAATATGACCGCGTAGCGAAGCACAAAACAGCGCTGTCATGCCGATTTTGTTTGCCACATTGACAGACGAATTGTATTCAATCAACGGTTTAACCAGTAAAGCGTGTCCTTCCGTAGCTGCTACAATAAGAGAACTGTTGCCATCGTGATCTATCATATCAACAGTTGGGAGAGTTTGCACTACACGAACATACCCGCGTTCAGAGGCACACAACAGAGTCGTGCAGCCATGGTTGTTCTTAAAATCAATCGATGCTCCATAAGCAGAAGTGATTCTACAGTTGATACATGATCATTCATAGCTCCTGTAACCAACGGACTTTCACCATCTTTGTCCGGAAAATCGATGGCCATCCCACTATTAACTAGAATCATAGCAATCGCATAATGCTCACGGTAGCAAGCAGCGTGTAAAGCTGTGGACCCATATCAATCTTGTTTTCAACAGTAGGATCCGCTGCGATGGACGATTTGCAACGTTCGGTATCTCGAACGTTGACCGCGGGACGACCCGCGATGTCAAGTACTTGCACGTCTTGGACCTCCAACGCGTACTCGTGTCTTCCACCTTTCACTGATAAATATTCGGAGCTTCGTAAGAGATAGTAGAAGCCCAGCAACGCAGCCCCATAAATGAGGCGTTGTTGGGGAATCTCAAAGTCGATATTGTTGGCGATCCATTCGAGCATACCAATGGTGACTGGGGATTTTTGTAGTGGTGGACGGCTGAGACGTCGCATACCAGCGAATGTGGTGGCGTGGCTTGTGTTGATGTTGGGTTCGAATCCAGCGTACACGCGATGATACCATTTGACATAGCTAAGTTGAGCATGTATGGCGGTGTAGGAGCGAATATTGTGGTTTTTGTTGATGGGCGGTGTCGTCCAGCGGTCGATGGCAAATAGAAGAAGAAGAAGAGAGCTGACGCGTGAGGACGACGGAGGTTGGAGAGTGGGTGGCTTCGGTGATGCCAAATCGTTGATGAGACCTTGTGGTCGAGTTGGTCGAGCAGCAACGACTTCTAAATTTGGCCTTGAACGTTGACCAGGACCGAAGACGCACACCTTGTGCCGTAATGATAGACGCAACGGCCCACTCTGAAAAATACCTTTTCACCTTCGTCGAAAATACTCGTTGCTTGAAATTTGCGCCCTTTTCCAGTAACAACGACACGATGTTTGCATGACCTTCGGCACATGCGCCTATAAGCGCAGTTTTCCCAACATTGTCCTAAAAGCAATCGATGCCTCATGTTGAAGTAGCAATTCCACAGTAGAAAAATGGCCTCTCGAAGCTGCAAAGATCAGTGGGGTATTGCCAGCTTTATCGGGAAGATCTGTTGGTAGTCCGCCACGTTCAAGAATCGTAGCAATGTCACAGTGACCATGGTAACAAGCAACGTGTAACATAAGTGTTTGTCTCTTGATATCTGCATCATTTTCGACCAATAAAGCTACAACGGAAGCATGATTGTTCGTAGATGCTTCTATGAGCGCAGTCTTCCCCGCATTGTTCTCCAAATTAGCCGATACTCCACGTCGCAATAGAAATTCCACGGTATCCATGTGCCCATTCGAAGCGGCAAAAAAACAACGGGGTGTTGCCGTCATTGTCTGGTTGATCAATTTTCAATCGATCATCTAACAAAATTGCAGGAACGCGATGATGACCATCGAAGCAAGAAACGTGAAAAGCAGTCGCCCGTTTGCATTTTTACGCATGATATCTGGCGCTTTTCCAGTAAAAGTGTCACAACGTTAGCATGACCTTGCACAGATGTGCATACGAGCGCAGATTTCCCAGCATTGTTCTCAACATCAATTGACTCACCACATTGCAGAAGCAATTCCACCACCATACGTAGATGTTAAGATCAGTGAGCTATTGCCATCTTTATCTGGGATATCAATTGGTGGCGAACCACCTTCACGTACAAGAATTTCGGCAATTTCGTGGTGGCCATGGCAACAAGCAACATGCTACGCGGTTATATCTTTGATACCTTGGCGCATGATATTTGCTCCGCTTTCCAACAACAACGTCACTACATTGGCATGTTTATTCGAGGATGGGGCTAGGAGTGCTGTCTTCCCATTGTTCGCTAAATCGATTGAAGATCCACGTTGGAGAAGAAATTCAACAATAGCTAAATGGCCGGACGAAGCTGCTAACATCATCCGACTATTGCCGTCCTTGTCTGAAGCAACAATTGCCACATTATTCTCGACGAGTAGTCTTACCATCTCATAATTTCCCTTATAACACGAAATTGCAAGAGCTGTCGTGCCACTTGGGAGAAATTTATCGATATTTGGCCCCATCTGAAGAAGTATGCCTACTTCCCCGCTATGACCGAAAACACAGCTGTGGTCAATGGTGTGAATCCTGCATTGCCAACAGCTTCAATTGGCTCACCAAGTTCAACCAAAAACATCTCGACATCTCTGTGTCCCCATTTTGCTGCCAAATGCAAAGCACAACAACCACTATTCTCAATTAGTCCAACACAAGCCCCAAGGCTTACAAGGTAGTGAACTGCGACAAGGAGGGGTTGCTGGAAGGGTTGACCCAAGAACAAGTAGTTGGACGTGTTCGTCGTGTACGTCGTAGATACTATGGTGGTAATATCCATGGTGTCGTGGAAGTACCTCCATGCTCAAAGTTCAAAGACTCGACAATACCCTGTTTAGGTTCCACCTTGTCACATCCAATAGTGATCCAAAAACACCCCCAAACAGCGTTTTAGGTTGGTAAAATCCCACGCTGAAAGATCTCGTACTCTACAATAGTGTTTCTCTCTTCATCGACGGGACCTTTCGTTGTGTAGAGCGTGGCTTCTATCAATGCGTGATCGTGATGGTTGACGATCCCGCTCGCAACATGCTCACACCGGTCTATTTTGTGTTGTGTACATCGAAAACGGAGACAATGTACGAAGACGTGCTGCAACTTATTAACCGAGACACTGACAAGAAGATGACCCCAGCAGAGGTTGTGCGCGACTTCGAGTTTAGCTTGATCTCCTCAGTGCAACAGCAGTTCCCAAACGCAGAAGTGGTAGGGTGCTTCTTTCATTTTAAGCAAGCTCTGCTTAGACGAATGAAACATGAGCACATTACAGAACCAGAGATGAAGATCGCCATGGAGCCTGGTGTCCTCGACGTCCTAACCGTCATTGACCCAGATCTAACTGACCCAAAAGGTATTGCTTGGGTCAAACTGGAGATCAAGAAGAGATGCGCGGCAAAGTACTGTGTGTACTCAAACCACGAGCGGCGCACCTTTTGGTCTTATTTTCGTAGGACTTGGCTGGAACGATACTTTGTTATGGAGTGGAATGTCTTTGGTATCGCAAACTCCGTCGTTGCCCGCACTAATAACCCATTAGAAAGGTTGAATTGGGAGATGAACGCAGTCTTTAAGCCACATCCAAACCTTCGTCAATTTGTAGCTACGATTGCAAAGATGTCAACCGGGTACGCGAGAAGAAAGCAAACATTACAAAGCGTCTACGCAGAAAAAGACACGTGCACCTCGAATTGATCTCCTTCCTGCACCGGATTTGACTGGTTTCGTTGTGCCACCAGCGTCGGATGACGAGGACGTTCGAGAGGACTCTCATTCTTCGACCAAGTCTTTGTGCAGTGAGGTACAGGACGGTTTGAACGGCGATCTGTCGTCTGATGATGAGATCCTAAATAATGGGGAATCAGCGGAAGACTTGGAGCAGGAAATCACAGAGAATGCAGACACGTACGACTTCTCTTTTGACTGGGATGGTGATTCCGAGTCCGACAGCCTCAGTGAGACAGACTACTGATGTGAAGGATCTTCACAGCGTTAATTCGTCAATATACTTTTTTCTTATACTTGGTAATGGTCGTTTCATGTGTGTTCGGATGTTTGACATGACATAGAGATTTGGTATGAAAAACCATCCGTTCAAAATGTCAGTTCAGTGTAGAATACGGTCATTAAAGAAGTCTTCGTATCCGAGTACCCAAATTGTGCTGCAGTTATTAGCGGTGTATATTGGAGGTTGCCGGAGCAACGGTAACATGCTGGACAAGGTGCAGTTGCTGAGGAAGGCAGCGTTTCCCGATGTCGTTAGGGTGCAATAGATAGATTGAGCCTGAGATCGAACCGATTGCAGTAGGCTCTGCTCATTCTCGATGCTCCCCTCTGCAGCTAAAACCTCGAAGGATCCCTTTCTCGGACTTTAATCCAACACCTTAGTGATCATGCGCAACCTCTATTATTATCTTCGCCCAGGGGTCTTTTCGATGGTGGGCTTCAGTTACGGAAAGGCTGAGGGAGGGGTGAATTCAGACGGCAAGGTGAAAATCCGGCTTGTCCGTAGTGGTAGATGGACACACGAAACAAACCAGACAGCCGAACTCCAGCAGAATGACATTGCCGCAAGGTCTGTCACGCGAACACAGGCTATGGATGGTGTCGGGACATTTATTGGGAGTGCTATTTGTACGCCCAGGGTGCCCCCAGAGGGTGTCCGTATCTGGGATTACGGTTTTGGGGTAGGTTTCAAGTGGACAGACAGTAAACAACGCGGAGACTTTGATGTCAACTTTGGCAACGGCGTGATCACATCGAGTACAACCCAATTGATACTTTGGATGGGGCAGTGGAGATCTATGCCTTACACCCTTGTCGTGGAAAAAACGTCAGTTTAATCATGCCACAAGAGTTGCGTCAAAAGCACGAAGATGTGTACACTATGTTTAATGGAGTTGACAGACCTGCAGTACGCGACCCCACCGTACTGCTTGGGTTGACAGGAAAAGGGCGGTTTGATGAAACACAATTGATACCGTTACTCGACATCACTAGCTTTGAGGTGAGCCATGTCACGACACGCCATGTTCTTGATTATGTCTTTTACAAAGAGGGCGGTCGGCCGACACCCCCAGGGTTGACATTGGGAGAGAGTATCTTCGATGAATCAGCCGATCTTCTACCTCTGATATCTCCAAACGAGCGTCTGGCCACCGATTCATCAACTGATCTTGTCTTGAGTGATGGCCTGAGTTAGTCAGAGGACGATGATGAATTACCTCAAACTCAGCTGCAACAACCCAGCACAAAATCTGCACACAAGAAGAGAAAAATTGAAACCGAGGCATTACCGAAGGCAAATCCAGTTATTTCCATTCCGGTGCAGCCTCCCAGAATCAGCACGGAAGCGCATTTCAATGATAATATAGAGCAACTCATCGCGCTACAACGATCGGAGCGACCAGACCACGTAGCACCGCAGGCAGTAGCAGATACAAGTCAGTTTCAGCCCACTGGAACCCAGTCATCAATTCATTTGGCCTTTGTCAACGGTAAGTACGCATCAATGTCGCCTCAACAATTCGTTGAGTTTGTTCAGATCCACTGGCGAAAATTTGGTTTTTTTCGCACCCTGCTGTACTGCGCGCTCTTTACGGTTGGGATTTTGATACTCGAGGTCTATCCGTGGCGCATTTTGTTCGAAATTACTGAAGCTGAGAAGCGGAATAGTGTTCGGCGGTTCGATATGAGCAATTTTTCCCGGAAGAATGCTCTACCATCGCCGACCCCAGTGCTGGTTTTTGCTGAGCTGATGGGTGCACTTGATGTAATGAGCAACATCGCCCGACAACTATACCAGCCGATGGTACTAGAAGCATTTGACGCCGCAGCCACGTTTCTAGGAGAGCTTCGCGTGAGTGATTTACCGCTTTCAGAATCTACACTAGCAGAGATTACTGCTTGGGTGGATGAGAGATTGGAATTATTTCGTGTTTTTGTGTCTGAGCAAAATTGGCCTGATGCCACCGCGATCAAAAACCATTTCCATGCATCACATGAATCTTTCGTCAGGGTCAGTCAGTTGATCTTACGTCAAGACATCGCTGCAGCGATAAAGGCATCCGCTGTGGTTTCAAAGGCCCCTTCAATTACAGTTATCAAGGACGGACAGCAAGGACACAGCAAGAGAAGGACTCGCATTTCGAACGGCATTCATAAGGTGTTACCAAAACAAGATGGAAAGCAAATCTGTTTAGGCATCTCTCAGCACAAGGATGCAGGGGTAAGAATGAAAAATGTATTATTGATGATCTGTGCCACTTTAAGCCGGCTATCTTGCCGGATATAGTGCGAGAGTTTATTGAAAAGCATTACGGAGGTCTATCGAGCGACGTGAAGTGAAGGTGTCGTGAAGCGTGTGCTGGACATAACGCTTCACTTAAACACAGCCCTTCAAAGAAACCTGACTCAACGAGAGCGAAAACGTCCCTCTCACCAAACTACATTAATCAGGCACAGTCTGTACTGTCCTCCTATAGCTATTACAATCGTTGCAGCTGTGGTAATGCTCAAATGCACTCTACTCCAGTGCACCACGATCGGGAAGGCCTGTCATGGACGCCGGATCCACCGCGCCATGTCCAGAGATTACCGGCATGGGATAGTACTGCAGGTCGGTGTGACTGGATTATGCCCTTACACTCGACTTCACTGTAAGTTCACGACAGGGAGAGGCCCTCGTGACAGTTTAATTTCAAGCAGAATCACTGCAAAGAGCCCTTACGTTTGATCGGTGTAAAATTTGCAGACGCCGGTAGTGATCCGACCTCAGCTAACAGAGATAGGGGTATATCAACGCTTGGTATATTTGTAAAACGCCAGCAGCTTCGTTGGGAGAAAATAATGCTTGCTCGACGTCAGCTCCTCATCACACACGAGGAGGTATTAACATCTAACTTATCTTCGGTACTTGAAGAGCATGGTATTGATCTGCCGCTCAAATCACCTGAATCCGTCACTGAAGGTGATACCGTGAAACATTTATTAGATCGGAATAAGCAGACGACCTACAGTGAGCTGATCCGTAAGGCGGGGATGCAAATACTTGAATTTGTTCGTCTTCTGCGTGGTGAAACCCCTTCTGATTCCCGACCAAACAAGGCCCTTAAAATTCCCAATTCGCAGTCCTCCTGGAAGCGATATCGTTATAAAGATCGCTGGCATGACATCGTGTATAATGGCGTCAAGCCCAGATGGTCCTCATCGTTTCCAAAGCAGGACACGGTGCCACCAAATCACGGATCCGCTAAACGAGCACTCAATACAATTGTTAAGAACCTCCGGGCGGGACAAGACCTAAATCGCTATTTAATCCTGGATATCGACTTACTTCCGAGTCTACAAGGAGTGACATGCAGTCCTTTCGGTGCCGTGCAAAAAGGTGATCTTGATTTGTCCATTGAGGCGAGGATCATTCATGATCTGTCGTATCCGTCTGGGGAATCGGTTAATGACAACACCATAACTGGTACCGATATCGTAGTCTCGTACGACGGCGCTGAGTTACTCGCTAATCGAGTCCTTGATGTGGCTACATCCTCTCCAAAGCTTCAACGCATGATGACAGGCGACGTCAATGGTGCCTTTCGAAATATTCCCGTTTGCGCAGATAGCGTTGGTAGGTTCGCAGGTACGATCCCCGAGTTGGGGATTGTTGTTATCGATTTGTGCTGCCCATTTGGCTGGATAAATTCACCATCGTCGTACTGGGTCGCAGGGGGAGCGATCAATCATTTATACGCTAACTCTTCCCATAAATGGACTGCTCAACCATCAACAGGGACGAATACATTCGATGCAAAAGTTTGGTGCGCTGACCACATCGCCATCGAACCTGATGTTGGATCTCGGTTGTCCGAGGCGCATCTTGCCTTACGATCCGCTATGGTCGCAATCCTCGGTCCAGATGCATGCAACGGAAAAAATTTCTCGTCATGGTTTGTTAAAGGCAGGGCTCTCAGATTGGATTGGGATTTAGAGAAGTTGATATTATCAATGCCAGCCGACAAAGTAGAGAAAGCTATTCGCCGTGTACGTGAGCTAAACACCCGTGTGAAAACGACAAGGACCCAGCTTCAAAAGCTGTTGGGAAGTCTACGTCATGTGATTACTTGTATCCGGTCTGCAGCTCCGTTCTTGCAGCGTATAGCGTCGTTGGCTAGGCGTTCCCCTCAATTTGGATATGTTGAGATCACGGATGACGTGAAGGACGATCTCCGGTGGTTTGATTTGATCTTACGAATTGGACGGCTAAATAGAATTCCATTGGTGAGGTTTACACGTCGGCATGACCCCAGTGTGGACATTTACATGGATTCTAGCGATCGGGGATTATGTGCTTTGTTCCCGTCCAGAAAGGTGTATTTGCAGGTCGAGTTTAGTGACGAAGAGTTCAATTTGATTCAAACGTTCAAATCAACAGGTGACAACGAGTTCGGTATCAACGTCCGTGAATTAATGAGTGCTGTTTTTGCTGCGATTGTATGGGGAAGTGCTTGGAGTCACATGGGAGAGGATATTGAAACACACGTAAGATTTTGGATCGATAATACATCCGCTGTTGCCTGGAACAACCGCAAATCTAGACGTAATGGGTACGCTCAGATGTTGCTGCGTATACTTGGTGTTTGTGAGGTGACACACGGATTTTACACTACCGCATCCCATATTCCCGGGACTGAGAACGAAATGGCTGATGCAGGCAGCAAGGTGTGGCAATCGTCGTCACTAGCTCTCATTTTCACTAATCTTTCTTCTGGCTGGAAATAGGTTCCGATCCCACACGACTCGCGCAATCTCTCACTGCTTTGGGAGCATTACTACGAGAACGGGCTCTAGCACAGACGTCGAGGAGGCACCACAAGCGCGCGTGGAATCAAAGGGAAGCTTGGTGTTCGATGATGCATTACCAACCATGGCTATTAGAAAAGAACGTTGACAAAAATACCGCGCAGCTTGGAGCATGTGCTGTCTACCTGTGGCAATTTGGCATGAACCGGAAACTAGTCGGCAACACGTATTCAACGATCTGCGGGAAACTGTGCGCAGTGAGATGGTTTCATCGCAACACCGCTGGATACGACCCTGGTTGTTAACGCAGGTCATGCCATTTTACTACGGGGGATTCGCCGATTTACGAACCCTGTCATAAAGCAGCAACCCTTGTCTGCTCGTCTACTTAAAAATATTTTCCTCGATCTGGACCTTCGTCGACCTCGCGATCAACTTCTGTGGGGTGGATTACTGCTGGGGTACTTTTTTCTACTAAGACGATCCGAGTATTTGTTCATCGGGAGACGATTCCATTCGTACATCCTGCGGTTATCGTCAATTCGGTTTTTCGATGGTGCCGAAAGGCCGATGACACCAAACAAGGCGGAAGTCGTAGGTATTACACAAGAACAACCGGTTTGGCCGTGAAGAGAATCGATACCACTTCAAATCGAAGGACAAAATTATCTGCCCTGTAAGGAGAGCTCGGTGGATCGGCAAAGATGCCGCGTATTTTGATACACAAGGCGAGGACCCGGCATTGACGCTGAGAAGCGGAGGAATTAGCTCAGAAGAGGTGGCAACAGTTATCAAGAAAGGAGCAGTGCGTCTAGGCCTTGATCCCTCCCGTTACTCTACTCATTCCGTCCGAATTGGCGGTGCAACGGCGGTGCTCAACTCTGGCGCGAATCGTCTTGTCATCAAACAGATGGGAAGATGGTTGTCAAACGCCTTTGAATTTCCTCACGCGTCCACCTTGAAGTCAGGGGGGCAATATCAATAGTATTTACCTCGGTCAATTCGAGGGCGTGGCGAGGCGGGTTTCGACCGCGCAGGAGAATGAAGAATGAACTCCTCCGACCTACAACGCTATCTCTATGAATAACTTCAGAACTTACCGCGTCCTCGGAAAACGGATCATCCTCTCGGCCTGATCCCACTTTCCTTACGCGCCCACCTTGAAGTCAGGGGGCAATGTCAATTGTATTTACCTCGGTCAATTCGAGGGCGTGGTGAGGCGGCCCCCTGATGAATTACCTCGCAAGTCCTTGTGTTTGGCGAGTTTAGATCATGCGCCCGGATAAACCTGCCGTTGCTGCTGCTGCCTGAACAGGATACTCCTCGTAGCACCTTGAGACCCAGCGACCGAGTAGTTTGATGGCAAGACTGTCGACTCGTGCGTTCCACAACGATGTAGCTCCGCCGATCCGCAAGGAGTGAGTTGCATATCGGCTAGGCGGGACTCCGACCTTGATTGCTACCTGCTTCAGTCGCATCGTCACCTCCTCTGAGCTTAGATTCATGCACAGATGCTCGCAATGCGCGCAGCCGAGCTGGGTTCTTGCCAATCGGATGTGCCTTAGAGCTCGGACTGGACAGAGAGACCAGTCTCCCGAAGCATGCATCGTTCTCCATGCGCCACGGCCATACTGATCGTTCTTTGCCCCCTCCAATCCAATTGTGACTGCCGTTGCCTCCTCGGACGATACCGGGGACCCGTTCTTGTCTGTGAAGTAAACGTGTGCGTCCTTCAAGCAGTAAAGGAAGAAATACGCTAGGAGCAAACTGCCCCACAATAGACGATGACGTGGGTTGGCAATCGTGATCGAATGACGTAACACGCGGAGAAAGGAAGGTGTGACTGAATATTTCTTGGTCACCGGGTTAGACATCCGTCGGATACCTTGTAAGATGATTCGGAGTTGAGGCACCCGGGGAATGTCCGCGTTTTGGAACCGACGATGGTACCATCGCCCGGACGCGAGTTGGGACACAATTGTTGAGTACTGGTTGCCTCTTTTCGCCGAATTCCACCCGTAGCGCCACAGGTAACCAGCAAAATACCCCAACTTGGTCCCGCAGTCCCGACTCGAGCTAGTTAACCATGGTGACCACCCC
>NBNE01001663.1:0-11503 GCA_002215365.1 Phytophthora megakarya | reverse complement strand
TTCATGAACTGATGAACTGGTTCATCATTATAGATAACGAGATATGGTTTTATTCTTTGCTTGACAACTAATATTACCGTAGAACGCTCTCTTCCTCGTTCCAGGCAACCTCAAGAATTCTGAGGCCGATGGGGGTTCACACACATATTGCTGCGCAACCACTTCCTGCTCATGGGTGCATACGAAATAGAGATGCAGCGTACTCAAGACAAACTCACCTCGAAGTCAAACTCAAAGCGTACCTAAGGAAGAAGCACCAATACAATTTTATCACACAAGTAAATATCAGTCTGCAATGTAAAGCAATTGATCGATTGATTTACTGGTTACACGGTGTAACTTACACCACCGTGGCAACGATAGTATCAGCAACAGCAATCGCATGAAAAAGCTCAGAAGGAGCCGACGACCGAACTACCCTGGTAACTAACTACACCTTGGTAGACGACATCCGATAGACGAACAGTAACTCTCTGCCTTCGTCTACATGCGCATCTCTTGACGAGGTTTCTTCCATTTCATTAAATTAGAGCACTGTGCCTTCGAACTGCAAGCACAATTTTCTTTCAGCAAGCGTAAAGTATTCTCGCCGCAAGCTTCTTGGCTAGCTGTTGACAGTCTGGCCTCGCAGCTGAGCGCCGCCTAGCGATTGATTTGATTCCCAATTCGTCCGTTCAAGCTCGTGAACGCTTGAAGTTGCCGGGATTTAACACGGCTGTATTACAGCCGTGTACAGGCAGTTGCAGTTGGGGTGGGGATTTGAGGCGCGGTTTTGGATTTCTGGCGTGTTTCGCCGCAGACGCGCGCTTCAACTGGGCGATCCTGCGCAAACAACACCGTTTGCTTGTGCTTGAAGCAAGCTCAAGAACGCAGAAGGAGCCTGCGCAACAGTCTGCAGCGGAGTACCGAGAATAATTCCTTACGTCGCCATCACGCTTTGATGGATCCGGCAATGACGTTGGCAAAGCGACGTTGGCAACGCATGACTCGCGCGAGTGCAGCGCAACGAGTGGCTACATTCCCGATGTAAGCACAATCGAAACGTACAGCTGGTTGAACCTGGTCCCATAGTGAAACCCAGTCGAATAGCGTCGCCATTGCACCAGAATGGCGACCTTCAAGTTGCCCTTCTGCGATCGAACGCCGATCGAATAATACAAACCCCGTGCAAACTGTTCTTATTCCGCCTCCGCTATCGAAGAAACATCCAACATTTTCCACCACTTTGGTTCTTCGAGCCCATATCCTTGGTCGCGCACTCCGGCTTACTCATCGGATGGTAGCTGATCAAGGTGCGTGTGCAAGCAAGCGTTTGAGACAGCCAAACTCTCCAGTGTAGACCTCTGGCAGTGCAAAATCCGGCACATCTCCGACTCTCGCCAGTTATCCAATCTCACAGGTTTTTCAACCTTCCACCAGTAATTTTGAATTCCCACAATTCTGCAAATATCATATTATACAGGTTTGTTCGAATCTTCGATCGCACCGGAACGAGTAATTCACTTAAGTGCGAAATTCGCACAACTCTGCACCTTGCACTTATCGGCCGTTTTGCCAGAGTAGACGCGGCATGTCCAGGCATTCATTCCCCAAATCGCTCGCTCCAGCGCAAGTCCCAACGCAAGAAACCCTCGAATGTGCGACGTGCTCCAGCTCCAGCCCGCAGGTGCCTTCCTCCGCCAGGTCTACACCCTCCGCCCCCACTCGAACCCCATTACACTTGTGGGGAGTTGCACCGATATCGACGAGGCGCTGCAGAAACCCCTCCATGAAGAGGAGTTGCAACAGGAAGCCCCTCAGGAACCGGAAGACTTCCTCACGTCCATCCGCCGAGGCCTCGAGGAGCTCGCGGAGGAATCCGACGAAGACAGTGACGAGGAGGACGAGGAAGGATACTACCAGCCCAGGGAGAACGCGTACTACAGTCCGTCCAAGGAGAACACGTACTACAGTCCGGACCAGAAGCTGCCGTGCTTGGACTTCCTGGACGACGCCCCCGATCTGTCCGACACGTCCACGGCCTCATCGTCCCAGCTCCTCCCCTGGACTCATACCGAGGAGGACAGCGACGACGACCAGGAAGACCTCATCTTCCAGCTGGAGATGTGAACATAGTGAAGTGTAGATACGCACAACCATATTTAATGAACAAATGCTATTCTTATCGCCTCCATGTGAGTTATCACTATTAGCCCTCGACTCTGACTCGTTTGAAGTTCGGACAGTCGATCGAAGTGTCGTTTGTCAATGTGTCAATCAATACACGGTTGAACTCGTACTACGTCGTACTACTGTAGTACTACTTTATTCCCTACATGCGGATGTGAGTGCTTGACAAGTCCAGCTGGGCGTCGTCAATGCCCGAGATGGACTCGAAGTTGCGTGTGACTGTGCTGGACTCGGCCTCGCTACTAGGTTCATTGCTGCTGGTTCGAGGGAGATCCGACAGTATCGCGCCCTCCTGGATAATAGGCTCGCCTGCAGCTTCGTGGTCGTGGTCCTTCGTGCCGGGTTCGCTGAACGTGAACGACACGAACGACGTGTTAGCACTGGCGATCCGCGTGCTGTTGTCCAACATCGTTTCTTGGGGGTCGTCGCGAGCAGTGTAGTGTCGACGGATTCCTGTGATCAGTCGGTCGGCACTCGGTTTGAAGCTCATTCCGTTGCCCATAAAGTGGAACAACTCGTTACGAGCGAGCGAATAGCGCTTGTCCAGACCGGGGTCCAGATCATTCAGTACAATGGGGAAAATCGGCCGCCCTTTGTCCTCTGCAAATGCCAATTGATCTCGAACCAATTCGCTGCTCATCGACTGCTTCGATAGGATCACTAAAAAGCACGTGCAGCGCAAAATTGCCTCTTGAGCAGCGTGGATGCGGTCCTCAAAATCTTGCCCCTCCACGTTGCGATCACCGTAGCACATCACACCAGCGTCTGTGAGTTCGCGATACAATTGCTGCACGAAACCCGTGTGCTTGTCGCCATGTGAAAGGAACACGAATTGTTTCTGCGCGCCACTGGCATCTGGATCCCATTGCTGGAAGAGGCGAGAGAACCCGCCCCCACCGGTAGTCGCCAAAATCGTTCCGGTTGCAGTTTGTTTGAGCCCATTGTTGCGGCGACTGCTAGCGATATTTTTCTGCTGGACAGCATCGCGGTTCTTTTCGATCTCGTCACGCACTCCATCGAGTAACAAGCGGAATTGTGACTTAAACTTCGCTTCGTCGTAGTCGTACTCGATCTGCCGCACATTCGTGCTGTTTCGTCTTGTTTGGGTAATGGCAGGCTCGAACGGGATCAGTTGACGAGTGTACAGATACACCTGTAGATCCTCACCGATGCTCACACCTTCCGTTGAAACAGCCAAAATAGGCGTACCAACTTGTTTGGCAAGAGCCAATTCCTTCAAACACCATTCGGACTGTGCGTAGTCTTCCGTGAGAAGACACAACACCACAGCAGCATTCGTGATACCCCGTGCGATCTCTTCACGCCAGACAGAGCCACCACCGATGCCACTTGGATCCATCAAATCTAACCATGTAGTCACATTTGCGTCTTCAAGAGCTTTACGAATCTTCTTGGCAAACTCGGCATGCGAGTGAGTGTAGCTAATCATCACGTCACGTTGTCCAGCAGCGCGCTTGATTTCGAAAAGTAATCGGGTCGAAGTCGTGCAGTCCAGCGGGCGCAATCCCTCTATGTTCATCTTCATAAGATTGCCACCATTAGCCAAAATTGCAAGTGCTGATTGTTCGTTCTCTTCTCGTACAGCAATGTGCAATGCCGTATCACCGTTGGTTGGCAGCTGGTAATTGATATCTGCACCAGCAGACGTAAGAACTCCAAATACTTCGCGAGTTGCGTCAAGGCCAGACGCAGCACACATCAGTGGAGTCATGTAGTCCAAGTCCACCATTTTCGGATCAGCCCCGGCTAGAAGAAGTGCACGCACTACATCGGTTCTATTGAGCCGTGCTGCCCAATGCAGTGGAGAACGTCCACGAGCATCTTGAAAATTCGGGTCGGCGCCAGCTTCTACTAGCAATTCGACTACACTTAGCGCTCCATTCACTGCCGCCCAATGGAGCGGTGTTCGTCGGTTAAGCCCCACATAACCCATTTCTCCCAAACAATCCACATCCGTCTTTTTGCGCAAAAACTTTCGAATAGTTGGTATATCGCCCCGTCCAGCGGCGGAGTGAAATGGAGTGAGTGCAACATCACCACCCCATTCTTCCAACTCTTGTGCAACAGCGTAATTGCCTCGAAGGTACGCAAGTTGTAACGCCGTCAATGTATTCATAAATCCTGGGTCCGGAACAGCGAGAGGGTCCGCACCGTGCACAAGTAATTCACGAACAACATCAGGGTGTTCTGCCAGAAAAAGAGGGGGTACCCGATCCGAACGATACGATGATTCTGCTAAAACACACGCCGAAACACCACGCGAAAGCAACCACCGAACCGCTTCTAATTGGCCCGTAGACACAGCACAATGCAACGGTGTCACCAGTGTCGTACGGAAAATCGATGCTGCCGATTCTTCGTCACTGCCACCTCCATCAATTCCAGGGCGAGCCACGAAAAAACGAGCAAAGTACCAAAAGAGGTCTCCGGTAGAGAACCGCACACGACTGAATTTGTCCATTGCCGCGACATCGAAACCTCGAGATTCCAACAATTCCAAAGCACGAATGTTGCCATGATAAGCTGCTACGTGCACGGGATTCTTTCGAGATTGAGCGAAAAAGCCTAAAAACAATGAGGCTGGTGCATAACTTTTCCGAGGGAATCCTTGTTCTTCACTCGCCAAACCTGCAGCGTCAGCGTAATCCAAAATATCACGCATTTCGCGCAAATCACCTTGACGAGTTGCCTTGTACAACCGCTTGCGAACAACTGCCAAGGCCTTGTCAGATTGGTTCATGAGTTGGATGAGGCTGGTGCATAACTTTTCCGAGGGAATCCTTGTTCTTCACTCGTCAAACCTGCAGCGTCAGCGTAATCCAAAATATCACGCATTTCACGCAAATCACCCTGACGAGTTGCCTTGTACAATCGTTTGCGAACAACTGCCAAGGCCTTGTCAGATTGGTTCATGAGTTGATCGACTCCGGGTTCCATGACATGGTGACGTACATCACCGGTTTGATCACTTTCTTGAAAAGCTCCTAGCAGCATTTTCACATGCTCACGGAAGCGTGCAAAATATTGCAGTTCCGTGAAAATCCACACGAAACACACGACGCTAACGAGTCCAAAAAGTTGCACCGCATGCTTATCACACGTGAAGACACCTCCCTTGAAAAACATGTAGAGGAAAAACATCACCACCACTGCTTGGAAAAGGAGCAACACCACTGCCACCAATTCGCAAAACTGGAAAACCAGTCGTCTTTTAATCTTGGTAAGATTGCCATCGTCTTCTTCATCTTCATCCAGATCCATCCCTCCATTTCCCGTTTCGATATCAGATTTATCCATGCGTGTTGGAGTGCATGGTGCAGGTGTAGATTCGTCATCACGTTTGAACGGCTCAAAAAGTCGCCAGCCAGAACCTGGCAAACACAACAAAATTACCGCTGGGAGTGTGTGGTAAATCAACGCAGAGAATCCCACCACGTTTTCGCAACTCGAAGCTTGGAACGTATACACTTCTTTGGGAGAATGCAACATGAATCCGTAATCATACGGCAACTCGTCGTTCAACACCAACCAATTTGGTTTGTAGAAGTAGTAGAATCCCAATCCAGCGGCCAACACGAACGTCAAAGGCAACCCGGTGTGCAAAAGTCGTCTGGCAAAGAAAGAGTTGTGGCGGAAACGAGCGTTGAGCCAATGGCGTGGTACACGCGGCATTTTGCCTCGTAAGGCAACATTGACGTTTGTGTTGTAGAAGGACCTTTTCTTGCTGGACATTGTTGACGGTGGACGTCTGCGCAATTGTCCGGAGTGAGATGTCCCCAATTGGTTGAGAGACAGAAGAGAACCTCGGCTGGACGCTACCGATTTCGCAGCACCTTGGCCCATGAGAGGGATCATAGGGATGCGTTGAGCGTCCTCCTCATCGTCACGAGGCATACCGTGTCCTCCAAACGACACAGAAGAATGACGACTTTCGTTGCTCAACGTCTTGGCTTCCGAGTCGGACATACGTGGACGCAATGGCGTCGCCTTGTCCTGTGGAGTGGACATTCCCTCGTACATTGTCTTGCAGTTGCCTCCCCTGTCGCTTTGGCAATTACCAGTTCAAATTGCACCTGCCCGAGTTGCCGTGGACTGTTCTTGCTCGGAGGGACCACTAGTGGAGACTGTGGGTCGCAGCAATGCTGAATCGAGTCACCACAGGCGTCTCCGCGGTGCAGGGGCTGCTCAGTCTTTGCCGAGAATCCCCTCAGTAGGTGAATAGCGGAATGCTTTCGCTCGCGCGATGGAGTTTCGGCACCATCTTACCCGACCCCTTTCTGTGACGTTTGCGACGGTTGTGACTGAATTTTGCACTTCTAGTCCACCCGCGTACAGTGAGCATTTTAAAAAATTAGTTGACTAGAATTTGTATTACAGTCTGCGGACTTTACCGAAAGTAGGAAAGTCTCAGCACCACAACGCCACGTTGACGAGATATCAGAGCGCATACTGAAATCAAGTTATCTTTTCGTTTTGCCGAACAGGCGTCAGACAGGGCCAGCCAAGTGAGCCGTTCACTATGTACGCCGCTCCACCAGCTCGAGAAGATGTCAGCGCTGGTATGGACATGTATCCAAATGTGTTGTAGAACAAAGCAATGTTTGTTGCTAGCCAGTAGTGGCGGCGCTGGCGTGCTTATCTCTCGCTCGCCAGGTGCGTATGACCAGCCAATCAGCATGCAATTTGTATCAAGAAGTACATGAACTGAAAAAGCTAACGGCAATAGGGCTGTGGTTCGTGCTTATCTCTCGCTCGCCAGGTGCGTATGACCAGCCAATCAGCATACAATTTGTATCAAGAAATACATGAACTGAAAAAGCTAACGGCAATAGGGCTGTGGTCTTGACGTCAAAAGGCTTGTTTTCGTAGCGGTAGAAACCTGCCTGCTGTATTATAGTGTTTGGCGATCATGTGTGTGACTGGATGCAATCGGAGCCGAGACATGGATCGGATTTCTGGCGGCGATTAAAACGACGGACTGGCTGTCCACCTTTCATGGCGAAGATGAAAGGATCCTAGTTGTGTGTCCGAGCATCCCCTTGATCATACGCACTTTACACGAAAGTTCAACGAGATGCCTACAACTCTGTCGAAGCTATTGCAGTCATATCAAGCTGCCACGGTAAAGGGTTGAAAGATGCAAATTTGTGCTTGTTGCATCGCTGAATAAATTATTCAGAATAATGGACAATCACTTCAACTTGTGCCTGGATAGCGGTACAATTGTGCACATGAAACGACGCTGAAAATAGGTATTGTTGACAGCTTCAAATTAAAGTACTACAGTAGCGTGTGTTGCCTTGATCACTGGATTTGGTAAGGAATCCTTACTAAAGATTATGTCTGGCAAAGAAGCTCCTCCCGTTGACACCAGCACCCCATTGACACTGTTGTCACCGGAAAAAGAACTAGTCAAATGGGATATCTCGCGTATCAACAAACACTGGGAAATTGATCCAGAGCTACGCCGTAGCTTACCAGCTCTCGCGCGTACCAAACGTTCCGAATACGAATCGGCAGGTAACAAGTTTTTGCGTCTCAGTAAGCTTCCTTTACCTGCTTCGCCCGATCCGGATCCGGTACTATTGGACCTTGCCACACCAATTCGTGGTGGTCGCACTGTTTCTCAACGTGCCATCACAATAACAGCAGAAACCAAAGCAAAATATTTTGGCAAAGCTGCAAAGACCGAGTGCTACGCGATCTTCCGGCAGCTGGCAGCTCAAAAACATCTCTCACTTGAACCTCTCAGTGAATTTCTTGCACAGCAGGAAAAGAATCGACTGCAAAATGCTCGGGACGAAGATAATATGGTTCCATTCCTCTCGACTCAGTCGATCAAACGTGGTCTCAGCAAGGGTGCATCCAGTAGACGTCCTCTAGTTCAAACGTCAACGCGTCCAGGTCAACATAGCAGCATTTTCAACGGGGATCCATTCACTGCACGACACAAATTTTCATCCTTGTGTCTTGAACGCGATCTCCCTCCATGCATTCGTCTCATCGTACGACAGTACTTCTCTCCAGAAATCAACGTCTCGCACATGGCGATAGGAGACGATCTCGCATGCGTCTTTGCTGCCTGTCTGTTAGATTTACCCATGGTGACAGGTCTCAATGCTCGCAATAATCGGCTACGCGACCGCGGTTTGCAAGCTCTCGTGGATGTCGTTGTGGCCAAGTCGGATCTGTACCACTTGGACTTGTCGGAGAATAAAGTCGATGGTCAAGCTGCTCATGCACTTGCGTCGTATTTGGGATCAGCGTCATGTAGGCTACAAACGCTGCGTCTCGCAAGTGCCGATGTTGATGATGGAGAATTAGTACCATTCGCGCGTGCACTGCACTCGAACAAGTCTCTCGAAACACTGGATGTTTCTCGAAACTCCGTCGGTAGTAGCGAACATCTCAATGTTGTTCGACCCTCGGTGACAACGGGTGGTGAAGCGATTGCTACAATGATCAGTATCAACAGTACTCTGACATCGCTCGATCTATCGTGGAATTATCTGCGACTTTCAGGTGCTGTGGAGATTGGACGTGCTCTAGCGTTTAACTCTGGACTTCGTGAGCTTAATCTGGCTTACAATGCGTTTGGAAACGCTGGCGCGCAAGCTGTAGGCGACGCATTACTATCAAATACTACACTACAACGATTGAATATGACTCATAACAATATCCCTGCACAAGGTGCACTCGCGATTGCCAGCGCGCTCAAGATCAATTCTGCTCTACCCCTCACGGAGATAGCGCTAGGTGGCAATCCACTTGGTAGCATGGGAGGAAGAGCGTTATTGCATGCTGCTGCCGCTTGTGCAGACAGCAAAAAATTATCAGTTTCTCTGGAAGGATGCAATTTTGACGCTTCTGGCGATGGAGATGGTTCCTTTGATCCTGCAGACCCAACAGGGAGCTATGATCTGCATATGGAGGTTCCCTACGAACGTGCTGTAGCGCTTGAGCTACTACGGGTGGCTAACACGAAGCAAGGCTGCAAATTCTTGTCTATCGTGCACACTTCAACAGCAAACAAACAACGACGAAACATCCGGGTTGAGCTGCGCGAAACTCAGGAGGGCATTGATGCAAGACGTAAATTGCTGAAAACCGGCAGCGTTCTGACAGATGCAGCTCGTAGTGCTCGTGAAATGGCGTCGAAAGGTCTAGATCGAGAATCGCTGGAAGCATTGTTTCATGAACTTGACAATGATGATTCTGGGTTTATCGATGAAAACGAACTTCATGAAGGCATGCGCAAGCTCGGACTACAGTTCCGCGATGAAGATGTGCCACGATATGTGGCGCTGTATGATCTTGACGGTACCGGGACAATTGAAATGGAAGAGTTTGTGGAGCTAATGGAAAGCTTTAACTTAGACGAAATGGATGGGGGTACTCGCGAGTGTGTGGATATAGAAACCAATCAGCCTTTTAAAATTCCTACCGAGGGTAGACTACAACTTGACTTCGTTGATTTGCACGTATCAGCGGGTAACGACACAACTCAAACGGATGCGAGTGTGGAGCGACTCATTGAAAACATTTCGGCAAGCAAGAACAAGACCCAAATGCTGTTAATGGCGAAAACTGGTCTCATTTTCAAAGCACATGAAGCACAACAGCTCGTTGAAGCAGTACGGGACGTGTGTGATGCTTCCCAAGCTGTCATAGCGCTCTTACCTCACATGGTGGACACGCGTAATGCATATACACTGATGGAACGCAATCTCGGCTCTGCTGACAGGTTACGTGTGCAACATATAATGGGCCATGCACTTCAACCAATTCTAGGAATGTCCTCAGGGCATTATCGTATTGATCTCAGCAATGATCTAGACCGGGTCACACTGAAAAAACTCGTAGAAAACAGTAATCGCACTGCTTTCTTACGCAAGAAAGAAGGAAAGAAAGACACCAGTCAACATACCAACTATCACGGGTTCCGCAACGAAGTACTACATGGAAAACCTGTCATTTTGGAGCCAAAGTTCTTGGACACAGCACCACGCTTTGGTTACTTGGAGTTTGATTATATTCAGCTTGGACGCTCTCCATTCCATGCACTCTCCAATACGCGATTTGAACAAATGCTTCAACTCTGTCAATTGGATCAAATGGGTGACGGAATGGGAGTGAGTACACCTCAAGCTTCGTCCTCTGCTTCGAAAAGTGTGAAAAATGCGGTATCAATACATTCTTCGCCGGTGTCAACAGCAGATTCATCGTTTCCACATCAGCGACAATTCACCCACAAAGTGTTTGAGGAGTACGAAAAGATGATGTTGTTGAAAAACTACATTGACTTTGGTGCAGGTTTGAACCGTTCGATTGAGTTAACCCCACTACCCGGAGAGCACGGAAGCTCCACGAAAGAAGACAGTGAGGAAGACGAATCCACCATTGGAAATCCTCATCCTGCGTCATCGTCTATCGATTCTGGATACAAAACTCTGTTAGGCAGCACTAAAGGAAATGTGAATGGACAAAATGGTGATCTCCAGCGCATGGCAACCCCAGCAATTCCAGTAGCGCCGATCGTTTGTACTGCGAGACGATTATTATTCAACATTCAGTGGTGTTTGTCAACGCGATGGATAACTGTACAACAAGCCATTCGTCTATTGAGCGTTTGGCCTGTCGCCTTTGCGAACTCCCGCAGTGATCTTGTGTGTACAATATTCGACCGAGTCACAGATCTTCACAATTTCAGTGGTGTGTTGTCCGCCCTCACAGACGATGAAGCAGCTCAAACGCTTTACCGTCTAGGCATGCTCAATGTGTTGACTCCGCTATACCCCGACAATTATTATGAGCTGGCTCTAGGTCGGTATGAGGAACGTGAAATTGCGAAGCAACTCGTGCGACTTGCAATCGATGAACCGGGTGAGAACTGGCAAAACGAAACGTTTGGATGGAGTCGAGACGAGAAGATCCCGGGCTGGGAGCTCAATTATTCCTGGCTCAAAGATGGCGGATTCCCTGAAAAAGGATTTCTCAGTCTCGAGTATTATTCAGGTGCTGACAAAGGCTGTGGACCAGTGTGGCCTACACGACGAGATCTGGCAGCTCACACTTTGTGTGGATTACCAGATAACCTGGGCATATTCGAAATGCAAATAGACTCGCTTAGTATGAGGAATGTGGTACAGCGGCAGCAATAATCAATAGCCGATAACGTGTGTAACTTCAACTTGACTCATACAAATAATAATATGTTGGAATCGAAGGATCATTTATCGCTGTGCACCAATCGATACAGTACCATGAAGACTACGCAGTTCACACCAGTCCAAGCTGACAGGCTGGTGAACCG
>NBNE01001662.1:0-11505 GCA_002215365.1 Phytophthora megakarya | reverse complement strand
GCTTAGATGTTCCGTCGCCCATTTTGGCCCCAATTCCGCGGCTTAGTTCCCTATGTACGCGAGGGGGATGCGGCGCCCACCCACTCTGGCCGAACACAGCAGGGCGCCAAGTCCCCGCTGCGATCGCTCACTTCTCGTTTCCTCCGCTCGGGCTCAGGCGTGTCACGTTGCCGAATCCCCACTACGTGCTCCACTCTCCGCAGCTCGATGGCCGTCGGCATGACGCTTAATCAGCTCTACGCGCCGTCCACCTCCGCCACATTGACGCCACCCCGCAGTCCCAAGGGCCAAGAAGACGACAAGCCCTCGGGCAACATGTACCAGATGCCCTACCCCACGCAGTACCCCCCTCAGTACCCGAATGCAACTTCCACTTCCATGCAGTACCAACCTTTGGCCAAGCCAGGGCCCAGCACCTCGGAAGATTACGCGGCGGACCCGTTGCCGTTCGAGTACAGTCGCAAGTCCCACCGTGACGACGTAGTACGTACTACCACCAGCGCCTCGTACAACGATTCGTACAACTCGCAAATCTACGCCTCGAGTCAACAACGGCTGAGCCCGTACGGGCAGTACCCGGAGCCCCGGAGCTTCCACCACCCCGACATGAGCCAGGGCCCGCAGCCCCACTTCCCTCGATCTACAGGGACCCAGATGTACAACCCCATGCCGGG
The DNA here is from genome assembly GCA_002215365.1 of Phytophthora megakarya. NCBI lineage: Eukaryota > Oomycota > Peronosporomycetes > Peronosporales > Peronosporaceae > Phytophthora > Phytophthora megakarya. The sequence continues at coordinate 10,831 of NBNE01001662.1, read as the reverse complement.
TAGTATGTTGCCTTTGCCGACCCACCAGTTCCCTCCGTTACTGGACAATTCGGTCGCCAAGAAGGAAGTGGACGTGTACCCCCAACCGCCGTACAATGAAGTTCGCACCAACACGGCCACTGCGCAAGAAGCGATGATCAAAGTCAAGACGCCACTGAAGCTCAAGTACTGGCGCAACGGCCGCCGCAACTTGCAGTGTTTCCCCAGTTGCAAAGTCTTTGGCGACTACTCGGCCATCAAGATCGAAGACCTGAAGCAACACGATTTCATGTGGGGCAAGTGTCGCGGCAGTTTGGTCACCGAAGTGACGCTCAACAGCAACGTGACGTTCGACGACCTCATCTTGCTGGGGCGTGTGCATTCGCTCGAGAACATTCCAGTGGCCTTCGAAGAAGCGGTGATCCGCGAGTGCATGCTGGGTCGCACCGTGGAGACGGACGAGATGGACGCCATGAAAGACCAGTGGATCACGGGCGAACGTCTCCCGGACTTCGTACAACAAGACGGCAATGTCGCCTGCTTCGAGTTCAAGCCCAAAGTGTGGAAGTACACGGAGGACATGGCTCAAGGCAAATGCAAGCGACGCAATGTCAAGTATTACGTGCAATTCGAGGCTTTTGTCCAGATGGTGGCGGGGGATCGCCGGTATTACGCGTGCATCGGCTCTGGCATGTCCACGTCGTTCGAAGTGGGCTCGAGTCGCGTCCTCGCCCGTCAGAAACGCAAAGCTGCCACTAGTGCTGCCGAAGCGGCGAAAAAGAGTCCGCAGTCCGACATGACTTCCATGCAATCGGGTCAGTCGCAACAGCTCATGCCGCCAAATGGGACTTCGCTCATGCACAACGTAATGGCAACACACCCCATGTATGCAACGCCAACGTATCACCACGACGGCCAGTCGCGAAGTTTGCCGCCAACCTTCCCGCACCCGCAAATGATGATGAATCAGATGCCTCCGCAGCAACAAATGCAACCGGAGATGCACTACCCCCTGCCTCAGCAACTTGCGCAACAACCGCAACCGTCCGTTGGCGAGAAGCGCAAGATGAGCAGCGAACGCCCCGCGTTCCCCACTGACCGTTCGGCCAAGATGCTCAAGCCCATGAGTGGCGGCGTACCTCAGCCCGTGCCCATCTAGGAGCGAGGACCTGCATGTTGACGATCTTTATTTTCCAGTACGTTTTTATGACTGTGTGTTGCACTGCCGGGTATGAAGCACGTTCGAGTGAGAACAGTGTTGGGCAGGGGCAACACGCCTTACCAGCGTCCGAGTAGCGGCGTTGTGTAGATACGATTTTTTGAGTGATAACCGAAGTCCGCATGTAAGGACCCGTCGTAATAAAAGTGTCGGTATTTATTGTCGAAAGTTGCAGATCTTTTGAATCATACTACGTAGTAATTCAAAGCGAAAAATCATGAGGCTGAGGAATGAGTGATAACCGAAGTCCGCATGTAAGGACCCGTCGTAATAAAAGTCTCGGTATTTATTGTCGAAAGTTGCAGATCTTTTGAATCATAATTCAAAGCGAAAAAATCATGAGGCTGAGGAACTTGGTGTTGCTTTTGATGGTCGGAAGAGTGGCGGCAATGCGAGCGTTGGACGGGTTGGGCCACCCTGTTGCATGGTGGGCGGTGCTCAAGTTGCCGTCCCATGTGCAATCGCCTGATGGCAACCAGCCCGTGGTCCCTACGCCGTGCGACTGTGTCGTGCCAGACTGTAGCAACGTGGCTACGGCTGGATGGCCCGCCCTGGAAGCGAGATCGACGGGTCTTTGCTATCTCTATGCAGACTCAAGGACCCCGGAATTCCGCCACTTTCGAGAGCTGGGTTATGATTGTTTGGGGCAAGGGGGCAACGACCCCGTGAGCCAAACACTCAAGCAGAAGGATCAAGAGGATTCGTATTGGGCAATTTTCAATGACCAACTCAATGGAATTGCCGGAGCGTATCACCCGAATGGAACTACAAATGTTGAGAATGGGAAACAAGTATGCGGAGGGGGAGATGCATTTAGTGCGCATGCAAAAGGCGCAGTTGCATTTGAGAGCGAAGGTGGAGGGTTCTTTTTGCAGACGTCAACACCCAACTTTCCAGACCCGACACGGAACGATTCGTTCGTGAGACTTGGGTGCCAATCGGACAATAATGTGCAATTCGCTCAACACATGTTGGCCATGTCGTTGGGCGACAGTGAGTTAATGAAACTTGGGAAAAAGTTGCAGCTCGCGAGACTGTGCTCTGGCAATTTCTTCCAGAACGGATCGTTGCATGAACTTTTGGGGAGTGCCAATATGTTTGAAGATGGACAAAAACAGGAAAATACTACCGCTGCTGCGTTCTACCATGCACTACTGGATCCGAATCTACCCATGCAAAACTCATCAGACCCGATGAAAACTGAGTTTTCACTCAAGTTATCTGCTGAGAATATGAAATCCCGAATTTTCGAGCCACTTGATGAGGATCAGAGTCTCACAGATTTGGTAGAGCCAGTCGACAAAGAAGAAATATTGGTACTTGTCAAGAGTCCACGTGCTGCTGTTCCGCCTTGGGCACTGGTAGCGGAGATGTTGGACTCGGACATGAGCGTGGCTTCGTGGTGGGATGGCAGCTATGGAATTCCTACCATTTGTGCTGGTGATGTGTTTTCAAACGCACCACACGAATTTTGCCTAAACGATCCACTGACGGGTGTCGAGTTGAACGCGGACGGATCAGCACCATACAACATTGAGAACCTGATGCGAGCCACGTAAGTACCATACTCGGTTTACAATGTTTGTAACGTTTTTGATCGCTTAAGTAATATTATGTTGACATAGGTGGCAGATGAATAATGGTAGCACGAACTTGACCTGGCAACTGGTTGGCGGTCGAGTTCTTGACGGTAACCACGGTAAGTCGATTCACCGAGATGTAGTTAATAAGTCTGATGTTATTGCATTTTTCGAATGACAGCTAAGTGGGGGCTAACGACGCCTCGCTCCGGTCAAGCGAACATATCAAATTCCTATGTGATATTCGGTGATCTCAACATGGAGGGTTTTCCGTGCTCAAAAACGTGCAATGGCTCTCAAGCAGGTCGAGGTGGAAGCTTCTTTTCGATCATGCAGCCAAGGTTACACACCAGTTTGGCTGTATCGTTAATCTCCGGTGCCTGCAAATGTACTCCGTCTGCTGAGTTGCAACCTGATAAATTACTACCTACGTTTGAGGACCTACGCATGTGTCATCGCGGATGTGTGAAGAAAATCGAGGAGCTTCTTGAGCCAACTCAGCTACCAATCTTGAGCTCAAATGCCTCATCTTTCTGGTCAAAAGGACCTACGCATGTGTCATCGCGGATGTGTGAAGAAAATCGAGGAGCATCTCGAGCCAACTCAGCTACCAATCTTGAGCTCAAATGCCTCGTCTTTCTGGTCAACGTGAAAATCGAGATCTTGAATGCTTCTTGAAACTGTAATTAACAATGAAGGCAGCTAACTATGCTAACATGCACATGTTTTATTGTTCTTAGAAAATAAATCCCAGAGAATCCCCGCTCCAATTTTTAATCAAACAATACTTACACTAGAATGATTGTAGATCCAAAGTTCTACCTTCGATTCATTAGAAAATAAATCCCAGAGAATCCCCGCTCCAATTTTTAATCAAACATACTTCCACTAGAATGATTGTAGATCCAAAATTCTACCTTCGATTCATAGCTTGACACTCGCATTGTTGGGTCGCTTTAATAGTCCGATGGTGCCGGAGATTTGCTGTTGTCTTGGTGCCATGTTTACTACGGCTGTCAAGTGTGCCTTTTGAGAAAGAAAAAAATGTTCGGAGTGAAAAGTTCATAAAATATTATGCTAGAGGCTATCGATTTGCAGAAGTACTAAAAGGTAGAGGTTTCTCGTTTTTAGCGCATTGACTTGGAATGGAAGAGGGTACGGAGTCTCTCTCGTCTTCTGGTGCATCTACTGACGCTCCTAGGGCTTCTCCATCCACTCCGCCACCTTCTCCACCTGCGTCTGCATCTACTCTATCTATCGATGTCACTCCACCCCCTTCTCCTTTTTCAGAAGACGCAGTAGAAGCTTCCGATGCCAGCTATTGCAGTAATGACGACGATTCCGATTATTCGCCGTCTTCCAAGAGAAAACACAAGAAACCCAGCAAAAGGTACCCCAAAAGACGTCGGTTAGTACGTGGAGGTGACCGGAAAAACACTAGTAAAAGTGAGAAAGCACAGGAATCAGATGCAGAAGCAGAACTTGCAGAACCTAGGACGCCTAAGAAGAGAACGAAACAAGACAGAAAAGCGGTCGCTGCTACGTGGGCAGACGACGGAAGTGAGGATCTCTACAGACGGCGCCTTCATGAGCTACGACGAGACTTTCACGAGTCGGTGGAGGAAAACAGAAAAACGTTTTACAATAATCCAAGATCTGACGAAATTGAAGAAGAGAAAAGCGAAGAAAACAGTGGAGAAGACAGTGAGACTGGACCCAAGTTTTATTCGCCGTGGGACGTGACCGAGACGGCGTCAGGTCTTTTGGTGCCGAGTTACGTGCTGACGCAACTGTTGCCGCATCAACGAGAATGTCTCGAGTGGCTGCATAAACTGCATGAACGAGGCGTGGGAGGCATTTTAGGTGACGACATGGGTCTGGGGAAGACGGTGCAGTTGGCCTCGTTTTTAGGTTCACTCCATCGAGCCAAAAGAGTGCGGACGGTGTTGCTGTTGTGTCCGGCATCAGTGTTGTTGCAGTGGGTACGGGAACTCCACAAGTGGGTGCCGTGGATGCGTGTGATTTTACTGCATGCATCGGGAACAGGTGTGAATACGTCGAGTGCGAGTGAGTGCTACGAAGAGTTGATTGACGAGGTGTTTCGCTTTGAAGATGAAGAATCCGATGGCGAAGATGAAACGGGAATGAGAGAGGATCGTACTGGTGGTGGAGTTGTTATTAGCACGTATGAAAATGTCAGGCAGTATCAGAGTTTGTTCCTTGCGCGAGAATGGGACTACGTGGTGCTTGATGAAGGACACCGCATCCGTAATCCTGATGCTGAGACTACGCTGGCGTGCAAACAATTACGCACTGTTCATCGGATTATTCTCTCAGGTACACCGATTCAGAACCGTCTTCGCGAGCTTTGGTCATTATTCGATTTTGTCTATCCAGGGCGTTTGGGTACGCTTCCAACTTTTGATGACGAGTTTGTGTTGCCTATCAGGGCTGGAGGGTACGCTACAGCAACAAAGATGCAGGTGTTGATGGCGTACAAATGTGCATTGGCACTGAAGGATCTCATTCAACCATTCCTGTTACGTCGTACGAAGAAAGAAGTTCTAACAAGTAGTGCTAGTGATTCGATGGGTGCATTGCTACCTGGCAAACAAGAGCAGATTATTTTCTGTCGACTTACTAAGCGCCAGCGTGCTTTGTACAAGCGGTTTTTAGCGTCGCCCGAGGTTGCATCCGTGCTACGCCGAGATATTCGACCATTCCGAGCTATCTCTGTGTTGCGGCATATTTGCAACCACCCAGACCTGTTAGCTTCGTTTGGTGACGGAAGACTAGCGGATAAAAAGCGACAAGCATATGATGACGAGGATGACGAAGAGGAAGGGTTTGCTAACATTGCTGGTTTGCTTGATGAAGATGATGAGGACAAGGAAGAGGGCGAAAGTAACGAGCCATTTGGCGCTGCATCAGCTAGCGGAAAAATGATTGTGCTACAGAAGATATTAGCATTGTGGAAGGAGCAAGAACATCGTGTTTTGATTTTCACCCAGACTCGGAGTATGCTGGACATTTTAGAAAGCTTCATGTCGAGACATGGGCATGCATGCACACGCCTGGACGGCACAACAGGAGTCGCAGAACGTCAACAGCGACTAGATGCCTTCAACGCACCAGACAGCGAACTATTTGCTTTCCTATTGACAACTCGTGCTGGTGGTATTGGTGTGAACTTGGTTGGTGCCGATCGAGTCGTGGTGTTTGATCCTGATTGGAATCCGTCTACAGATGTTCAAGCTCGTGAGCGTGCTTGGCGTATTGGACAGCAGAAACCTGTCACCGTTTACCGACTCGTTACTGCAGGAACAATCGAGGAGAAAATCTATCATCGACAGATCTTCAAGCAGTATCTTACGAGCAAGGTCCTTCACGATGCAAAACGCAAGCGCTGCTTCAATAAACACTCTTTACGGGACCTGTTTGTGCTCGCTGATGAAAAGGAGGAAGAGAACGGAGTGGCTGAAACAAATGAACTCTTCGTTGCTGGCAATGTTGAGAGACCTGCTGAACTGGAAGACGGTGAAGAAGAGGAGACAGATGAAGGAGGGACACCGCAATCACATGACAGTAACAACACAGATGGAGGTGACAATGATGCCGTGTTGAAGCAGCTTTTTGATGGTGGCGATGTACGTGGTGTATTTGATCATTCAGCGGTCGAGTCTGATGGTGTGCAAAACCAAGAAGCAGATTTAGTGGAGATAGAGGCAACGAAGATCGCACAAGGAGCTCTAAGTGCTCTTCGAGCATCTGGTGCTCTGGTACGGCAGCAGCGTGAAACTATCTACACACCAACCTGGACCGGACGATCAGGTGCTGCGGGTGATCCTTCCCAGCGCCGCCAGCAGCCTTCAGCACGGGGACGTGGTGCTATAAGAGGTCGAGGCCGGGGTTGTGGAAGGGGTGGGCAGAGTGGTGGAGTCTCATCGCGCGAAATGCTCGCGAGGATTAAGCAGAGAAATGATGGCGTCGCTGCTCAAACAAGGCAAACTCAATCTCGACCTCGCCCTACGGCGTCAGGTCCTTCCCAGTCTCCAGTTCCTGTGGCACTAAGTGCAAACGAGATGACGAAGCGTTTGCATGGGTTCCTGGTCGCTAATCCCGCAGGTGTCACGACTGAACGGCTACTGGAGAGTTTCGGCAACGTTGTTGCGCCCAAGGACAAACTTATTTTCCGTCATGTGCTACGTGATATGGCTGTGTGTCGTGGCCGTCGGTGGACTCTTAAGCCGTCTTACTCGATCTCTGACTCTTCAACGAGCACCACACCAACGCGAGTACCTACGCAACGCCGTGGACAGCTGTGGTAGCGGTGCAAAACAACGAGGTGAAGATGCGCAGGCACTGTTGATAAGGACATGGACATCTTTACTATTTATTCCCGGTAGCTAGCGCAGCATCTCTAAAATCCAAAGCGACGAGGACGGGGTGGACGTCTTGCTGTTTTCTTAGCACTCCCAGAATCGGACTGCCCCAGTTCCGCCACCATCATGCGTTGCTTCTTGTTCCGACTACTTGTTGCGAGTTGCTTGTGGTTGTCCACCTTAGCCTCTTCCTTTTTGGCTTGCAGTGAAGCCTCCATTTCATGCTCCATCTGGACAGCCTCTTCCTTTTCCTTCATGCGCTTCAGTAACCGTGATTGGAACGATTCCTTCACACTGAAGAACATGGGACCCAGCTCTGCTAGCCATTCTCCTTCTACAGCTGTAGCACACTGCATGTACTCTTTGCTCGTGTAGATAAGCTCGTGATACACGACGAAATCCGGCGTGTAGCCAAGTCCAAATAATGCGGCGCTCGGGTGCAAGTTGCATGGCATACCCGTCAACATGTTAACGTACTCTCCGATACCCTTGATTTGCGCTGAGTTGTAGAAATATGCGGAGCAAATTGCCTTGCGAATAACATCCCAGCGACCGCCACATGAACGAAGTCGCACATGCTGCTGCTTCATGATATCTGCTAGCTGTTCATGTACTTCACGAGCCTTGCGTAAGCCCTTCGCATGAATGAAATGATCCGAGCACCACTGCGCAGAGTGCCGATTGGATTCCCATTGCTGATACACATTCAACAGAGTAAGGTGGTCACTTTCAGGCACAAAGAACTTTTCACGGGCTGCATCACTCTCCTCTTCACGATCCTTTGGGCGGAAGAAAACACTTGGGACGGACAGCATACTAACCACTACAAGTACTTCGGTCGAGCAGCCCAGTTGCTCGCTAAATAACAGCATTTTCGCCAAAGGTGGGTCCAGAGGAAACACTACCATTTTCTTCCCGATTTCTGTCAATTCACCAGTATTGTCCAATGCTCCTAAAACCCACAATTGATACATCGAGTTGATGATGTTGTCTTGGGGCGGTGGGTCCATGAAATCGAATTCCAGCAGGTTTGAAACTCCAAGTGACTTCAACAGTAACACCACGTAGCCCAAATTTGTTCGCTGGATCTCTGGAATTTGTGCTTCAAGCAATTCGTTAACAAACTGTCGCTGAGTGTACAATCGATAGGCAACACCAGGACCTGTACGACCAGCACGACCTGCACGCTGATTCGCGTTTTGCTGACTAATGGGGCTCACCTGCAGCGCGTCCATGCCAATCTTAGGGTTGTACACCTTGACCTTGTTAAATCCCGTGTCAATAACATACTTGATACCATCTACAGTAAGCGAAGTCTCAGCAATATTCGTCGACACGATACACTTCCGAATGTCAGAGGCGTCGAAAATCTTCGCCTGCAAATCTGCCGGTAGTTGAGAGTACATGGGAAGAACCATAAGCGGTGGTGCGCCGTCTAGCTTGCCCATTCGGTCCGCAAGCACATAACAAGTTGCTTCAATATCTTCTTGTCCAGTCATGAACACCAGGATATCACCTGGAGGATGCGATAAATGAATCTGCATTACTTGCTTCACAGCAGAATCGACGTAATCTTCACTGGGTGACTTGGCATAGCGCGTATCCACGTGGAACGTTCGACCGGGAATGGTAAACATGGGCACACCACCAAAGAAATTGGCAAACTTGTCCGCATCTAACGTAGCCGACGTCACAACGAGCTTGAAGTCGCTGCGTCGTTGAACTACCTTGCGCAAGATACCAAAGAGCACATCTGTATTGAGAGCACGTTCGTGGGCTTCGTCCATAATCACACAGGAATAGGAATCAAGATCGGCCTCACGCAGAGACTCACGAAGTAACACACCTTCTGTCATGTACTTGATGATAGTCTTGTCCGACGTAAGGTCTTCGAATCGAATCGCGTAACCCACTTCATCTCCAAGGGTTACCTCCATTTCCTCGCTAACACGCTGAGCGACAGACATAGCAGCCACACGACGAGGCTGTGTACAGCCAATCATTCCAAACTGGGAGTATCCTTCCTCATGTAAATACTGCGTGAGTTGTGTCGTTTTACCCGAACCAGTTTCACCAACAATCACAACGATCTGATTTTCTCTAATCACCTGCAACAATTCTTCGCGGCACTGGAAAATCGGGAGAAATTCACGCTGCTGACGAAGCGTCCGCGTCTTAGCAAAAACACTGACGGCCTGCTGTTTCTTCAAATGCGTCGAAAATTGCGAGTCTTGCTTGAAGTTCTCACTATCTTCTTCCAGTTTTTCTTCCTCCTCATCCGACCCAGCATCTTTCTTCACTCCAATGGCATCTCCCATTCTCGATCCTCCAATTTCCCAAAACCTTTTCCTCAATGCGTCGAAAATTGCGAGTCTTGCTTGAAGTTCTCACTATCTTCTTCTTCCAGTTTTTCTTCCTCCTCATCCGACCCAGCATCTTTCTTTACTCCAATGGCATCTCCCATTCTCGATCCTCCAATTTCCCAGAACCTTTTCCTCATTTTGTTCCGTTCCCGCTGTTCACGTACCTCAAGCAACAGCCCACTACCTTTCCTCGCACAGACCGCCATATCCGACGTCGGGTCTTTCACCGTCGATACCATCTCCACCTGTGTCGTAAACGCCACTCTTCCATCCAGGAACGGCGGTTTGGTACTATGCACCATAATCTGCACTCTCGAGTCCAATTCATCGTCAAAGTCCGTATCCACGCGTTCAGATGCCACGACGCCACTCGTCAACAATCTGTTTTTCTCCCATGCTTCTTGATCCGCCGACAACGCCGACGCTCTCGCCGACATTCCCTTGAGTTTATTGTCTCCTCTCGCTCGAGTCTTCTCCAACTGCTCTTCCAAAGCTTTAAACTTCTCTTCATTGCCCAGGAACACATGTCCCTCGTGAGCTTCCATGCCACCAGCATCGTCGTTCAAGTAGAACTCCCTATCGAAATCCTCCTCCACCTCATCGTCGTACTGTTTCTTGGGTGCTTCCAGCTTCTCTCTGCGTCTAGAGCCTCCTGCAACACTTTCAAGAGGAGGTGAAGGCTCTCTGTACGTGCTATTGCTTCTTCTATTGGGCTCTTCTCTTCTAGAGCTGCTGGATCTGCTGTATCTGCTCCCCACGCTTGTTCTAGGCGTCTCCGACTGCTCTGAAGGCTTCTCCACACTCTGGAGACGCTCTGGTTCGTCCCATTCGCTCGAATTGAGGCCTGTAGCGTTCTTAGAACGCGGTAGCAAGGAGGCAGGTGATTTACCCGGTTTTAGGTCGCTTGAGGTCGGGTTTAGGTCCCCAGAGCTGCGGAGTTCACGCTCCTGACGCTTCTCTGCTGCTAGTTTATCCAGACCTAATAAAGACTCGCGAGGACGGCCGGAAACACGAGAACGGGGCGCAAAAAGCCGATTAGGACTGCGACCCGAGGGCTCCACACGATGCGATCTATTGGAGTTTCTACTTGCACTGCGACTGCAGTGGCGACGGGATTGGGATCTGCTTCGACTGCGGCTTCGTCTCCGACTCGAAGGAGGCAAGTGACGGCGACCTCGAGAGCGAGAGCGACTTCGTCGTGAGACGTCTCTGGAGCGAGCCATGATAATTGTAAAACAATTGTAAAACTGAAATTTTAGCTTATCAACTGGAACTTTTGAAGTTTTCTACTTCAAAATTTTGGGATAC
>NBNE01001661.1:0-11507 GCA_002215365.1 Phytophthora megakarya | reverse complement strand
GCCGTATTCTTCGAGACACTCAAACACCTTGGGCAGCGCAGCTTCGGACGACGCAGTGGTGAACGCAATTGCCAACGGTTCGCGCATAGTGGCAAAAAACTCGGGGATGTTGATTTTGAAGTACATGAAAATCGGCACAAAGATCACGATAAATATCACCACTAAAGCCCCGTATGTGGTAGCAACGAGTGCTCCCAAACTAGAGAGGGACGACACGCCATTTTTGCCGATTGAATTGGCAACTGCGAAGCACACACCGAGTGGAGCTGTCCAGATGACAATATCCACAAACTTGAACATCATTTCAAGTACGGCGCGTGCAAACTCAATGATGAGTCGCTTGGGTTCCTCGCGGATGTACGCCGTTGCTACACCGACGAGAACTGAGGCAACAAGCACTTGCAACAACTCGGACGAACCGGAGCCGCCCATCATTTCACCCCACGTCTTGGGCGTTAGGTGTCCGATGAACGTCTCGAAAGTCAAGGTTGAGGTTGACGAAGTGTACGCCTCGCCCTCGACCAGACCGACACTGCCTGGCTTAATGATGTTGGCAGCGAGGAGACCAATTATCATGGCGATTGTCGTCACGATTTCGAAGTAAATGATCGACTTGATAGCCAAGCGTCCGAGCTGCTTCATGTCGTTTTGACTGGCAATTCCGACGATCAGCGAAGAAAACACGAGCGGGAAGACGATGAACTGAATTGGCCGTAAGAAGAGTTGAGCCATTGGTGCGGCCTTGACGGAGAACTCTGGTGCGAACGCTCCGAGGATGATGCCGAGGATCGCACCTACGACGATCCAGAACGTCAAAGACGTCAGGATCGCTCGAGGCACCGACTTCTTGGTCGGAGCTGCTGACTCCAAGCTCTGGTACGCGTCTGTCATCGCTCTAGTCGGCAAGTTCAGTAATGAAGTGGTGCTTAGCTTGACGTTGTGGTACAGTACGAGTTTGTAATGATTTGTCAGGAGTGACGACTAACCAAATCACACGACCGTTACAGGTGGACATTCGATTGGTCGTTTCAGATGACCGTGAGCAGCTGGACACTCTAATTTGTCCACCAACTGCCAATAAGAATGGTCCTCGAAGTGCTGAGACCAAGACCAATGTAGACGTTCCACCACTTTGAAACTCATGCAGCTCCGTCCTCTTCGCGATGAACTCGACATCCAACGCGTCGTCGCTCTTGCGGCCTCCTCCTCCGATGAAGTGGCAAGCGAGAAGACTATCCGGTCTAGACAGAAAACAGCTAGTGAGTTCTTCACGGTTGCCTATAACGCCACTGATGAACTCGTAGGCTTTATCAATGGTACACTGACCGCTTCAGAGGTCGTAGAAGACGATCATGACCCCGATGGATCGATTCTTTGCATTCAGTCGGTGGTGGTGGATCTCGCGTTTCGTCGCCAAGGAATCGCTTTGAAGATGCTGAAGCAATACGTGGAGAGGGTTTGCAATCAACACTCACAGGTTGGTCGCATTGTACTGTTCGCCAAGTTTCAGCTTGTTGAGCTCTTCGTCAAGGCTGGGTTTGTTGTGAAAGGGGTGCGGTCAATACATGATCAAATCGATCGTCTCCAACTAGAATTTGACTGCGTGGCGGCACGACAAATACATTTTGTTCAAGTGGACGCGTTCACACACGAACGGTTCCAGGGAAATCCAGCGATGGTAGTTCTGCTTCAACCGTCGGTATTTCATCGTAAAGGTGCACCAGAATGGATGCAGCAAATAGCTCGGGAGAAAAATCTCGGCGCAACAGCGTTTGCAGCACCTCGTGAAAGATCTGAATACGAAAATGTGGTCGAGTATGACATCAAATGGTTTTCACCGGTGGTTGAACTGACGATGTGCGGTCACGGTACACTGTCGACTGCAGTTGCTCTGTTGGAGCGTGGTGAAGTACTTCCAACGCAAATTATCCGTTTCTACAACCGGTACGTGTTGCTGCACTGTCGATCAATTTTCTCTCATCATTGGCGCTATTTCTCACTTGACTCGCTAGAACCAACGTACTGGTTTGTCGTTATGAAGCGGCAGAGAATCAGCAGTTCTGCGTCATAATGGACTTCCCGTGCAAACCACTGACCGAACTTCCTTCCAGCACAACGCCTGATTTGATCGCTGCTGCACTAGGTATCCCCCGCAAAAGTATTCTAGACGCCAAACTGGCGTTGAACGACGTGATCGTGCGTGTTAATAAGTCAGCATTTTTGGCACTGAAACCGGATTACCACCGTCTCGCACAGATCGATACCGGGTGAGTTTTTCGATCTTTGTTGACTTACAGATGATTATGTGCATTGTACACGCAGTAGGTTTGTCGTAACCACGGAAGCTTCCCCAGATAGCTTGGCAGATTTTCGGAGTCGGTTCTTCGCTCCAGGTATCGGAATCGACGAAGATCCGGTCACAGGAAGCGCTCACTGCGGACTTGGACCGTATTGGAGCTCGATCTTGAACAAGAGCAAGCTCGTAGGGTATCAGTCGACCCCCACGCGGGGAGGTTTCGTCGAGATAACTCTGAGTGGATCACGACCAGGTCGCGTCCTGCTCAAGTGCCAAGGGGTTGTAGTTGCCCAAGGGATTCTGATTTCGCATTGACTCACATGGCAAGAACGGCTTTTGTCTTCATATTGAAACAACCTTCTTTCATTTTTGCTCTTGCAATACACGACTGTTTTTCGTCTAAGTATTAAAAATGAAGCTGACGGTGCCTCGTAGTTTAACAAATACAGCCTGAGAACGCAGATCTCCCGTTCAAATTTCATCCGTGTGTTGAATGCTTTCGTTTACCATACCCCAACACTTGAAACCAAGAAAGTGTGCGGTGTAACACAAGCCTTCCGTTTCAATACCATCGTAGCCTTCTCGACCCCATTCACTACCGATCACATAATGCATAGGGAACAATACACCTTGTCGATGAATATCCGCACGCACATAAAGCATTGTCGCTCCTACAGAGTCCAGGGGCGCAAAAGGCTTCGATTTGTCGTCGACTGTGTCTAAAAGTTTGACGTTTAGTGGACCAGGCAGGAAGTCATCGTCATTTTGATCCGTTGGTCGAACTAGACGCTGCCCAACCCACGCGTTCTGATCATAATTGATCCAATTGCCCCTGAAATTGCTGAAGCAAATGGGTGTCAAGATATCGAGACCAGATAGAACCATCTTTCGTAACAAGTGTGGCGGGATGACCTTGACATCTGCGTCTACCCACAGCACATGCTGATGCCATGTCTCCATTGTCAATAACAGAGCATAATTGCGGTACCGTGCGATCATTCGTCGTCGATTAGCTTGGAGTTTAACTTCGTGTCGATTACTACCACGAGTTAATCCGCTCTGGACGAAGTCATTGCGGAAGATCACTGAAAGACGAGAGTACTGGGAAATATAGCTTTGAAAAAGCTTCTTAATCATGTCGAACTCTTGCATAGAAGAAGTGAGCAGCGCAATTGATATTTTCTCCTTCGGGTAGTCGAAAGATTCGATGAGACTGAAGAAGTCGAAAATACTCCGATTCTCTCCCCACGATGCAGCATCGTTGAACACACAAATGATTAGGACAGATTGACTTTCTCGAATACCTGGTCGGGTCAATACAGGGCGATTTTCGATACGATAGTGCAACCCAGGCTCGTTCTTGCCATACTGGGGAAACCGTTCTTGGTATTCGTCGAAACGAGCACTACCGGTAGCAGATTTAATGTCAAACGTGATGATGGGGTTCAGCGCAGGTTGATCAGGAGTGTTGGGATGCAAAATGCTTGTAACCGGCTGCATAATTTGTTGCTGTGGGTCTTGTGCGGCTTTCAATGGAACCATACCAGACTTTGGAGGACTGGAGACTCGTATCGTAGGTTCTGCATGAACCGTCGACACATTAGGCGATATGGACATGCTCCTCTGAGCCCACATTATGGAAGCCAAACCCCCCAAAAGCACCAATAAGAGCCTTGAACGTCTCCAAACTGATCGTAACCTCCACGGCAGGAAGAATGATCGTAATTTCCGCATTAACACCAATGTTGTGAGAGAAAGAGTGGCTTGTTCTGGGGCCAGAAAAATCGAGTATGTCAATTTTAACATTCAAACTCCTATCAGCTGTGACTCAACATCTTAACATCTTAAGTCCTTTAAAGGCTACGTGACTCAACATCAGGTAATATTAAGCTTCCCATGTGTAGAAATTGCGATCTTACGATCTCACATTTTGGAGACATTCCAATTGCATCAATAGTCGATGTGGAACGTGTTTTCGAGTTCATACGAGTAGCGACGGTATATCATTCGTACCCAGTAGTAAAGTACGCATGCATTCTGGACAGGCTACCGTAGCATGAGGGTTAAGACATTAACTTAAGTGTTTACTCGGAAATACTCTACCGTATTAAATACATGCATACTTGAGTAACTCTCAAGCCCACTAAAACCCAGAGTCACCAATATATGACTGGTTCCCCAGCTCCAAAATACTAGCATCTTCCAGACTCGTTTTTCCGCCGGAACACTATCTCCATGTGGAAGCCACATTGTGGATGTGTCCCCACATTATATTTGGTAACTCGTCTAACAATCCCTATTCAAGTTGATGTAACTCTATCTCGTGACTAAACAAACGAAATTAACGTGAGTAAACTCACGCTCAAACTCAGATCTATCTCCTCTCTGGAAGAGAAAATAATACTAAATCGAACCCATTACTTTTCAATTTGTCCTCACTAGGACAAGCTACAAGATACCTGTTAACAAGATGCGGCTGAGCCACCTCGTGATTGCTCCTTTTGCGGCAATTATCGCTACCTGCAATGTTGTAGCCAGCAAACCCAAGACGCTCGCAGATATAGGCGTCAGCAACTTCACCCTGGTCCTTCCGTTCACATACGCGAAAATCGTCGGCGACATGGAGATAACCTTGATCGCGGATACTATCAAGAATATCAAGCCTGGTGAAGACGTCTCGTATGCTGTTGATATCGGACAGCTCATGAGTACGAGCAGCTTGTGGCCTGACCCCGATCAAGAGGGGGAAAACAACGTTGAGCAGAAGTCGTTGGCGAAACAACCGAAGAGTTTTTGAAAGTCATTCCAGACTCAAAGCTACCATATTCTGCCTTCATTATTGAATAATGCAGTAGTAGGTAGTAGAAACATCTAAGAACGACAAAATACACAATAATTGGGATTGACGAAAATTATTTGAAGATCAAAGCGATTCCTGGCGTAATATGTAGGGTGTTGTCATTACTGCTAGGGATGAACTCATGCATAAGCCGCTGACTCGCTTCGAATCTACTTATAACACGTACTTGCGTGCAGGTAATCCCCTAAATCCAGAGAAGACCGACCTTGAAATCAAAGCGCATAATGCAACCAACATGTCTTCTGAGGTTTCTAGTGGGATTTGGGATGATATTCTAGTAGAGTACGGCTATTTCATCGATTTTCAACTGGAGAACTGGTTAAGGTTAAATATGTTGAGGGTGAAATGTTTATAGAGTTAAATGATTAAATAGAGGGGTTTTGTGGAGTTGACTCATATGTCGATCACCGTGACTCAACACATGTCCATGTGTTGAGTCACGTTGTTGTATCATCCCGGAAAAGTACGTGATCACACATTTTTATACAGTATTCGTTCATCGTGACAGGTTCTGGCATGGATGAAGGAAGCACCATTTTCCACAATCTAATTTTCGTCACTCGAGTCACTTTCCAAATCAGCAATGAATGACAACTTCATCTTCACTCCTAACAGCAAGTCTGGAGACGTGTTGCCATTCGCATCGACATCTAGAATCCAGTATCCGTCTCTGAAGCGAACGAACGAGGCGATCGTCCGAACGAATCATAGAAAAATGTCGATCGCCAAGCCGAAATCTAAGGCAATCCAATCTTCAACGGCCTCGCTGACGAATACCACCGCAGACATGATGAAACTGGTCGAAGCGTGTGATGATGGCTCGAACAGCACTGACTTTCCGGCCCTTGTGGCAGCAGCCGATGAACTTTTCCGACAACGCCGACGAATTCAGCAAAACAAATACCGCAGACAGCAACGCGAGTACATAAGCGGTCTTGAAAATGGTGTTCAAGAGGTTCAGCAAGAGCTGAAGAAGCTTGAGAGGCAACTCCAGTATGCTGCCATTGGCATTTCAGAGTCCCCAACACTTTGGGGAGCTGTTACCGACTACTTTCGTATTTTTCGGCGTGGCTTCCGATCACCCACTGATTCAGTGTACACTTGTGCATTGACTGTGCTAGAATCATCTATGGCCCCAAACGTGAGAGACGGTGACGTGTGTGGACCCAGAGCTCTTTTGGATAGATGGACCATGTTCTCCCATTGCTTCGATGACGTCCAAGTGGTACTACAGCGTCTGGAGAAAGGACCAATTGAAAATTCAGCAGTCGCTACCGTCATCACCAGCTTCACTATCTCGCCGAATTCCTTGCGTTTGGTTTTCCCTCACCTGACCCAAGAAAATGAACCGGGAAGTGTCACAACATCGCTTACCAACAAACTACGTGGACAACGACTGGTAGTGCGGGGATCTGCCTTTTTTGAATGGGACGACACAATAGGTCGCGTGACCAGCATACTGAGTGAGTCAGATATGTTGACACCACTATTGCAAGTCCTTGGTAATTTGGGAGATGTGAACCGCGTGTTTAATGGCGCGCTTGTGTCTCCAGAATCCATTTGGACGACACGAAGTGTGTAATAGACGCACTCGTTTTCTGTTCTATGTCAATATCTGTTCTATGGCGCAGTTATGTAGGAAGAGCAGGGCTTCCGATTCAATATGGACGACTTTAACTATTGTTTGTGACTGGCTCAAGTTAGATGAAATACTACGAGTGTTGTGGTGAAGCCAATTAAAAGTAACAGTGAGGGTGTGCACAGAACGATGTCCTACGTAGTACAAACCAATAAAGATCCGATTGTTGTGCTATCACTAGCGAATCCTGTGCAATAAAAGCATCTAAACAACTTTGGGTAGAAATTTAGACCTCCATGTACCAACCCAGCGGTTCAACATCAAGCGACGATTACTATGGTATTAGCCTTCTGTTGCTAGACATGCATCACAGTTCCCTTTTACTTTACCATTTACAAATGCAGTGCGTGCATGGCCACCTCCTTGTGGCACTCGTATAAACCCGTCAGATATTAAAGCGGCTCCTGTCTTGAACCATAAATGATATGAGTGTCTACCGGTGTGTCATTATTCACGACAATTTTTAGTCACTCTGCTAGCGGGGTTAGATGTATCTAACGTTAATAGAATAACTAACCCAGATCAGAAACGCATTTTGGTTACTGGGTTTCAGATTATATTACAAAATACTTCAAGTATTTGTGTTAATACGAGGTTTTGGAATATTACATACGACTCTGGGTTCGCACACGGGTCTTAAACCACATATACGTTCCAAATTAGTGCACAAGTCTCCTACGCTGAAAAGCGATACATTCCTGCGAGACGCGTCATCTAAGACCACTACATCGCTGTCCCCACATCACACTACTTGTACGTTATATGGCCAGGTGCAATCTGGCGTCACGAGAGATCCTTTGAGGACACAATTCACGTCTTCCAAATTGCCAAGCACTCGCAACAGGGGCGTCAACAAATCCGACCGACTTTGCATACTGCTTACGCGATCCATTTCGTTGTCCCATTGAAACACTACAGATCCATGCATAACTAGTCGTTGACCAAGTAGCTTGTTGGCAAGTAACTGACCACTGCGGTTACTACCATCAGACCCTTGTTCCTCAATCAAGTGAGGAAAAACCAAGCGCAAAGAATCCTTGGAAATCGTGATGCTCGTGATCACCGTCGCGACGACCGAATTCCAGATCGGACCGTTCTCGAGACAACGTAGGTCCACATAAATGTCATCAAAGCAAAGCGAAAACATTGTCCATCCTGCCAACACACCTTTGGGTCCACATACAACACCATCTCTCACGTTTGGTGCCATGAATGATTGAAGTACGTGCAACGCACACTTTTGTGCCGTTTTAGTGTGTGATCGAAAGCCTTTTCGAAAGAGTCGAAAATAATTCATTATAGCACCCCAGCGAGATTTCGATCTGGAGATACCGATGGAAAGATATTGAATGTTTTGCGCAAGTACCGCGATCACTCTCCGAATTTTACGGATATCATTCTCAAGCTTTCCGATTTGCTCGCGCTCCTGTTTCCGATAATTTTTTTGATACAATCGTCTGCGCTGACGGATAAGAGCTTCAACTGCAGTTGTGAAATCTGTTGGATCAATTCCAGAGCCGCCACCACTCGGCTCAACTAACGGCATCTTGCCCACGTTGTCGTTGTCCAGCGAGGCATTGACTGTTGACTGGTTTGGGGGTTTGGTACGGAAGGGTTCGCAATCAACAGGAGAGGTAGAAATCTCCGTGTGATTGAATTGCTCTGAGTTTATTGTTCGAAACGATCTCCACTCGCGCCTCGTAGGCGCTGATGAGCGTGGTACTACGTCTCGAACCAACGTATCACCGAGCGACTTGCTGCTGGGCACGGAGAAGTAACTGACATTCATGTCTTGTGTGCAAATGAAACAATGATTTCACCGCCGCTGTCTGTACACATGTTGTGATGGGAATTCAGACCACCACGGATTTCACTATCGCAGTTGGCTTCCATCCAAAGTAGATGTGACTAAACAATTTGAATCCACGTGACTAAACGAGAACTAACAAATGCGACTTGTATCCGATGGAATTTCCAATAAAAATGGCTAAAGTGGTTTTATGAAAGGTATCGCGTGTTCATTTTGCAGTGTATGTGAACCGCACATTGCGATTAGTCACAACAACTCGCAATATGTTAATAGTACTAATGTTTGTATTACTACTTGCATTTTGGATATAAGTACATTTACTATTACTCCTAGTACTTGTAAAATCATAGGTAGAGGTTTGCAGTGGATGCCCTTGCATCCATTGGCGCGTCATTTACGTATTTACTACGTTGTCCACCTTTCAGTGCTGGGTCATACACTTTAGGGTATTTTGTTCACTTTCTACTCGTGTTCCTCATGTTTTCTCTCTAATATGTCGAGTAGACAGTATCCTGTTACCATAATCTCAACTTTGATCCTGTCTGTATTCAGCGTGACTAAACATCCACACCTCGTAAGGAAGTGTGACTAAAATTCTTGCTTCATCATGGAGCGTCAATTACAGGTCATAGGAGGACCAGGCCACGCCTTCCTTTTTTATATAAAGTCTGTGACCGCAGGACGGAACCAAAACTCATGAAAATGTGTATGCTCACTCGTATGGGTCTCATGGACCTGACTACCTTGAAAAAAATGAAAATCTATATATGAAGAGTCCGCGAGGGCCTCTTAAAGTGGTTACCCTCGTGACCTAACTCTAATTCGTACTTAAGCACGATTATGGATCCTTGTAAATTACAGGAATTTGCCGTAGCTCATGCCTTTCGCGATCTATTACAGGCTGTAGATCGTCCCGAAAGCTATCAGCTACGGCAGATTCTCGAAGGTACTACCAGAGGAAGAGTGCTGAAGCAAATTGTTAAACAATCGTGACTACGTTCACAAATGTTCGAGTGATCCAAAATACCATGGTGCGAACGTTAGCCCGTCATTCACCATCGTCGAAGGATCCGACCTGGTTATAAAAGCATGTCGGAACCGCTAATGCCCATTCTGCGGGTTAGAAAACTTGTCGCTCTCGTCGGAATGTAGCTTATACCAACAACATTTCCATTGAAGAAAAACACTTGTGCTGTAGCATACACTACGTCTCTGTTAGCGCGACAAATTTCAGATGTTAAAAACATACTACCGGGTTCGTACGCCTGGCTTTCCTGTCGTGGAATGCCATTCAAATAGTATCTCTCTAAATGGATGCTTCCTTCAACTTCTTCTCAAAGTTCACATCATTGAATGAGACTTGGGCAAATCCGAAGTCCGCCGTATTCAGAGAGGTCCTTGCCGCATCGGGTAGTTGGTTCCACATGATAAGGTCTTGAGTCTCTCCTGTGTCTGTCACTAGTTGCAAGTACAGTGGTCCCAAACTTGTCTTACTGACCAGCTTGAAGCTTGTATCATTCAAGAATGGATCGAAACCAGAGATTTTCTTGTCGTAATTGGTGCTTGATATGAACGTTTCCTTGGTAATTGGCTTCGTGTAATCCGTCTCTGATCGTTTCGAAGTAGATATACCCAAAATCTTTGGGGATGCCACATCAGGGTTGCTGATCCACACAACCGCATTTTGCCAGTCGTGAGTGTACGTGCCAACATAACCGAAAACGAAACTTTTCGGGAAGTACCAAGCGTACATGATGGCCCAAACTCCGTTGAACCAAGTAGCACGACCGTATACTTGCGAACCTAGAGGAGCTTTGGTACACCCGACATTTCCTCCTTCCCTGGGTAGCCCAGCGCTTACGTCTCCTCGAACGTTCACAGCCGGGAACGAAGTACAGCTGCCGTCCATGTAAATTTGTGGTTTAAATTTGACACCAGCCTTGTCCGAGATCGTGACAGGTTGAGGCTGCGGAATCGGTTCAACTTTGTCGTATGCGACTGAAGTCGCATTGACAAAGTTAATCCCAGCGACGACTAAGAAGAATAAAGTCCAGAAAAGCATCGACAGGGTGTAGCTCTTGTCCGTTTAGCTGTGATTTCGAAAATGCTGATTTCGGAAAATCGCCCAGGGACGGACGAGTATTTGTGCATTCACTTTCTACAATCCTTATATACAAAACAAGCGGATAGGTTAAGCCACTGTGAAGAACAAATGAACTATGAATCACGTTCTCTAGCTCTCCATATATAATAATATATGTAAATGAACTGATAATGATCACATACCTCTTTGCGAGAATACAATACGTGACTCAACACAACAAACATGTGTGCACATGTTGAGTCACACGTAGACCACTTTAATAAAGATAATTCCCTACTTTTCCATAAACAAATCTTATACAGGGGCGGCCGACCATCTTACTAAAGTGGTAGTAAGGGAATCAGCACTTGTGATCGTACGTGGGGCCCTCATAAGAGTCCGATTCGGAGGACGAAGTCGTCGTGTGTATGCTCTGCCGAATCCGAAGAAGTATATCTCCGTCGTTCAAACTTCCAGTTTGGTTTTAACACACAGGGATTTTTAGTTTAACGAACAAATTGACGTTTTAACCCACATATATTCAAGCAACATTCATGGGTTATTAGGTTTTGATGTTAACCCTTGGCCAACAGCAACATTCACTAAGATGTTTTCGTTGTGCAAAGGTTATAATGTATAAGAGGTTCAAATGAATGGTGTTGTTTGGTATCAATAATATAGTATTTGCATAGGTAGCCCCCATGATGCATTTACAGGAGGGTAGCACCACTTTGAGCAAATGCGGGCACATGTGTTCTAAGATAACAGGTCAATAAAATAATAGTTCCATTTACACAAAGGATAACAGATACATCTTTC
>NBNE01001659.1:0-11513 GCA_002215365.1 Phytophthora megakarya | reverse complement strand
GTATGATATGTATGGCCATTATTATTATTGCCATGCTATTTTCGGCAGCCCTGCTTGAAAAACCGAAGTTGCTACAACCTCAAAATTTGGGGTAGACAAGTATCCTACTTCTGATTGCCTGCTGCCAGTTATGCCGAAGCACAGAGAAAAGTCTTCTTGCTGCTGCACAATTGACTAACACTATTGTATTTTTGCTTTTTTGTTTGATCTTGTTTTAAGCGTTGTCTGAATGATTACGCGCTGGGTTTCGTTAATTTCATACTGTACTTCAACGTCAATGCCCTCGTCGCTTTAACTCAAACTTTTGTGGATATTGCAGCAGCATACGACCGGATTGATACCTACAATTGTCGCTTTATCTTCATGTCAACTGGTAGGTATAAATTCTCATTAAATATTTATTTCTATTAGATTCTAGAACTGATGAACTTGGGTTTAAATATTTATTTCTATTAGGTTCTAGAACTGGTAAACTTGGGTCGACCATCCATTCTAATTCCCATTAACTAGAAAATCTAAAACCGAGCCTATTCTAATTATATTTTAAAACTTGGCGTAAATCCGACTACTACTCTAAATTTCGTGGATAAATACTCCCTCAAGCGACTACATAAAAATGGTTTGACGGGAATTCTGATGATACAATTGCTCCGCCATACATAGACCTCTACCGACACGGGAATTTCAACAAAAGTACCAAATTTTCCTATATTAGTATTTTCAAATCTCCATGTATAGAATAGCAATACTTGGTGTGGATATAATCTGAAACTCCCCGTGATTACAAGAGCAATCGAGGCACACAAGCCACTACCAACTTGTCTCTATCTTTTCCTTTGCCATTTGCCGCTCCTGCCATTATTCACCCAAGGGCAGTGACGTTCTCTCGACGAAGAACAAATCGAAGAAGACATCATGGAGTTGCAGCCAAAACATGTCGGTATCTACGGCCTTGTCCTGACTGTGTTTGGTGAACGGAAGCTTGTCGTTTCTGTATGGCGTTCGGTCAGACAAATTGGATTAAAACGAATCGATCAAAATGTCCTTATCTAGTTACTATGCGTGGAAAATTAATGTATACCTGCACAAATGGATTGCCAAAATCGTAAATGTAGTCGAATAACTTGTGAAAAGAAGCGACTATTTTGCAGACTGCCACTTAAATAGTCGAGATATCGCAAGTAGGAAGCTGAAATATGTATGGGCCGATATCATCGTCTGTAATGTTGAAGGTACAGGTCAGCATGAAGTTGGCGAATGGCACATACTACGTCACACATATGCAATTCTCTTGGGGACATGTTTTCTTTCTGATAAGATTCAGCTACGTAATTTCAAAATATGTCAGTTCCTTACGGAAGCGCTTCCGTTTTTTTATTCAGGAGAAAATAACTATATATATCATTTCTCAAGAAACTTTGAATAGCAAAAGACCTAAGTTATCATTAGGGTGTTCCTTTATGCATTAACCCAGCTTGCACCCAAAGCCCCTCGCAACAGTAATTAGCAGATTCCCGAAACGATTCAGGATGAAAACCATACGTAGTTACACGGCCACACCGGAAAATATGCATCCATCCACGCAGGCTTATTCTTTCCAAATGACACAGATTAGGTACAATTTCCAATTCATTGAATTGAACTTGTCAATTAAATCAATTGCATGCAAATCGGTGGCTACACACAACTTCTCCTCATTCAGCCTTTCCCTGCATGCTGACCAAGCCTCCAAACGCCCAGACGACGGTTCGTTCTTCACGAGTCCCTTACGATGGTCACGCATGTAGCTCAGCGGAAGAGCGGCAGGCTTTGCTTCCAGGCGCTGGTTCGAACCCAGTCGGGGGCAACTTTGCTAACCCTTGGTATGTGTGTGTTGTGTGTGTTTATGTGTCCGTGTCTGTGGGCAGTTTGTGTGATGATGAAGCTACGTGAGGTCGTATGCTGTCCATTGGTGCGAATGAGGTGTGCATGCATCAACTACGGCTCCACTGGACCATAGGACAAGAAAATAAGCTCCAATCGAATGGAATGCGCCGGGATGTGCCGTGTGGAACCGCCTCCAGTGCTTCCGCAGTGATGATGGCTTGCGCATTGGCTTTTTTGTGGACGAACGTATGGAAACGCTCGTTAGCTGTGGTGTCCATCTTGAGTCAAGCTCCCACAACGAGTGCTTCCAAGTCTGGTACGCTATTACCGTGGTCTTTGATGGGAATCTCGAATGCCTTGTGGCAGAGAACCATCATGACGTTGACAGCGGCATACGCCTCCGCAAACTTGTTCTGCTCTCGTTTTCCCTTGACAGCGTATTAGCATACCAGTTGAGAAGGCAGTCTGTCAGTGTTGTTGCTTGCACATGGGTTGAAGCGAACAACAGAGCTGTGATCGCGTGGCTGGGCAGATCTTCACTGTTCGTCACAGCTGGCAGCTCTCCGGCTGGCGTAGCGCTGTGTGGGAGTCCTCGAGACGTGCGAGACGTTCGTTGACGGCAGTACGCTGCTTTAGCATGCATTTGATCACCGAAACGAGCTGTGACTCGGTTCCAACTACGGCTATGCCGGCATGAGCATGGTTATAGCGCGCAGTGCGCCTTCAACTGTTCTCCCCACTCACAGCTCTTGGAGACCGAAACGGATGAACCAAGGCGTGTGTTCGTTGCGGCAACATCACGCTCAAGCACGTACAAATATATGGCGATGTGTGATGGCAATGAGAAGCTTTTACGCGTGTTGTCCAGTATTTCGTCCAGATGTATCAGGAGCGCGGCAAAAACTGCTTCGACTACCTCTAGGGAGACGTTGTAGCGAGCTTCGGGGAGACCAAGAACGTGTCAGAACAGCTCATCTTGCAGGGTTACCAGTAGTCCAAATTCAACGATGGAGAGTCGCTGATGCAGATCACGAATTGATGGCGTCACAACTGGAAAGTCATGAGTATCGCAGCCTGCTAATACTTTGCCTATCGATTGATCTTTTTTGTTATCGTGCCGATGTAGGCAGATGCTTTGGTCAGCGATTCCTGAAGCCATGCATCGCGAGTGGACATCCACTGAATGACGAGCTGAGGTGATGCATTTGCGTACGCCGCAGGTCCACGACGAAGGGAGTGGCTTGTAATGTCAGGCGTGATGGCTTGGCGAGTTGAAAGGAACGTTGCATTTTTTTGAATGTATCACTGATAACTTCCGTGATGTTACTAGCAATATTTGGTCGCTTTCTCTCGCGTTTTGAGGCTGTTGTGCCGTTGCGTCAGCTGTTTCTTCTAGACCCACTCAGTACACCACTGCTTCTTCCTGAGCGTATGTCTGTTCTCCAGGCAAATCAGATGTCGTGTACTGCGGCACTAACGGGAACAGGAATTCCGATGGTTCATGATAACATACAAAGAGCAATCCAAATCTGTGGAGCATGCACTGCTCCACACATGATGAACCATTGGAATTCCTGTTCCCGTTAGTGTCACCGGTCTGGGGACTTGAAAATGGACACCACTTCTACAATAAAAGTCTTCATGCGTGCAATGTGGAGGAAGCGCTCCCCCGATGCTGCTATAGAGTGTTGTTGTTACCGAGGAAAGAAGATATCAATCGCTCTCCTGAACGTGTGCCACATCATAGTTAGCAGGGCAGCATCATGCACTGGCTTAAGTCCTGTAGCCACTGCTGCTTGCACAACTGAGTGCTCAACTAGAATACAGAGATCATTGACAGTGCACCCTGGCGCGTCATTGGTCTGCACATTGATTCTTAAGTTGCGCTCTTTAATGTTCCTTGCCATTTTATCCCGGATCTTGGCAATACGTTGCGTATCTGCCAACAACACAGGGCAACGTTCTCTTAGCATGTTAAGCATTCGTGAAGAATATCCTAGAGCCGTCGATTTGGCTAGTAGACCACCACCCGAGCGTACCCTTGTACTTTTCTTTGTTTGCAAGAAGATTGACCGCTGTTAGTAAAGAGTAAAAGCTCTGAGTAGACGAGCAAGAACCCTTAGATACCAAGCTATGTATTTCATCTAAAGCCGCAGCTGATGACTCTGCGGACTCTAGAAACTCTGCAAAGTGTTTTCAGCGGCTAACTCCTACCCCATTGTCCCTGCGGGTGTAGTAATTCACTTTGTTGCACGCTGTATACTGGAACATGATCTTGCAGATGACTATTTCGTAGCAGAAGCCTGGTGTCACAGTGTGTCTTCTAGCTATTTCTAGTTGTATCGACTTCACTTTCTTGCTATTACGAAATAATGATCTTTCAGAACAAATTGAGTAAAGTGACAATTTATCTGTTAAGTATTTCTTTAGTGAAGTAAAGTAACCGTTTATAATCGAAAATTCATGTCATAAACTCACGTAAATCGGAGTGCTAAATCCGGTCAAATCCCTCCTGGATCAAATAGGCATCAATTTTGACAGATAAAATTGTTCCGCCTTTCCAAATTTCTCCAGCATCTTAACGTTATATTTCCCCAAATTTGTATCCTGAAATTCGTTCTTATTTTCTGACATCCGCTTATTTTCGAATCTATTGTTGTCATAGTCCAATCCAGTCAAACAAATTTGGCGCCAACGATGAGCAGCGTCTTGGAAGCGACCGCTTCTCCGAGCAGTAGCGGTGCGTAGCGTGCTCCTACGCGCCCTCAACGCGTCTCACTCTCTCGTGTCATGTTCAGACTCGTCTCCTGTGCTTGTGGACCCTCCGCGCCTGCGTTCTCGGCCCGTCGAGTCCGAAGAAGACGTTCGTAAACATGTCAACTGTGCGTAAAGGGGAAACTATTCACCTTCTGTGCTGCAGTCGGAGGACGGAGACACGGACGAACTGGAGGAAAACAAGGAAGAAGAAGAGCAGAAGACGGAGCGCCGGACCTCCGTACGTCTTCATCCTTTTATCTATAAAATAGAGTTCTTTATTGACACTCTAACGTCCTGTTTAGCGCCGTCTGAAGGAGCTGGACATCGCCAGTCCTCCGGTCGAAGATGCCGACACGTCGCCGTCTTCCCGCTACCCATTGCGCCGTCACACGAAGCCCAAGCGCTTCGACGAGACCCTGTACAACGACGTGTTCTCCACCTCGCCCTCGACGTACCCTGAGACGCCTGAATCCCCACTGAACAGCAAGAAACGCAGACGCCGTCGCAGTAGCGGCAGAAGTCGACGATCCAAGAGACTGCGACGCCATGGAGAAGACCACTTTGAAGAGGACATGGAGATGAAGGAAGCCAACCGACAGATCAAAGCCATGGAACGCGAGGAACGAGCCAAAGAAGAAGAAATGCAGCGACTCTCACGTCCCTCCCCCTACGCACTGCGATCGCGAGAGAGTATCACCACGAGTGAGATCAGTGTGTCGCCACCTCAGATAGAAACTAGAAGACGCATTGTCACTAGATCGCAATTGGAGGTAAAAATTGAAGATGAGCACTCTGAGGCTCATGAAGATGCAGACGAGTCGCAGTCGGAGAACGAGGATGAAGACGCGAATTCAGAAGATGAGCATGAGGACGAAGAAGAAGAAGAAACATCTCGTTATCATTTACGGCAACGCCGACAGACATCGACAGCGAACAACGTGACTACAAGAACGCGAACCAAGACGAACCCGGCACCGGCTTTTGAACCTGAAGACGCATCGAGGCGCTATGCGCTTCGTGATCGTTCAAAAACCAATCGAGTAGATAATGAAGAAGATGCTACGATCTCTCCAGAGACTTCGGCATATGCCGAGTATCATAAGCGGCAGGCCAACCGTACGTCTAGGCGAAGTACCACGAGTAATCGTCGTCTGTTTCTACCAGACATGAATTCATCTCCTTCTCCTCGCCGCCGTCGAAGCCGAGGCCGAAGCAAATATGGACGGAGTCGCCGCAATCGACGCCGTCGATCCCTTTCGTCCTCCTCATCAGGCTCATCGTCGTCTTCTGACATGTACATGGATGATGATGATTCTGATGGTGGTATGCGAACAAGCAGTCCGTGGCGGCATTCGAAAAATGGTAGGAAAGGTGGAAATTCATCACGTGCAGATATTACGCCTGTGGAAGTGGATCATAGCATCACTTGGGACAGTGTGGGCGGTCTGAAATCGCACATTGAGGCGCTGAAAGAAATGGTGATGCTACCGTTGTTATACCCCGAATTTTATGACAAGTACAGCGTGGCGCCACCGTCGGGTGTGCTATTCTACGGACCACCAGGCACAGGTAAAACACTTTTAGCAAGAGCTCTGGCCAATTCCTGCTCTTTTTACGGCGAAGGTGAGCAAACTACTATCGCTACAAAAGGAGGGAGTCCTCCGCGACATGGAAAGAAAAAGGAAAGGTCGAGACGACATGTTACGTTTTACATGCGCAAAGGAGCAGATTGTCTGAGTAAATGGGTCGGCGAAGCAGAGCGACAACTACGACTATTATTTGAAGAAGCTAAACGGAATCAACCCTCGATTATTTTCTTTGACGAGATTGATGGCCTCGCTCCGGTGCGCAGTGCCAAACAAGATCAAATCCACGCGTCTATTGTGTCAACGTTGCTTGCTTTGATGGATGGTATGGATTCACGGGGCCGAGTCGTCGTGATTGGGGCGACCAATCGACTTGACGCTATTGATCCTGCTTTACGTCGCCCTGGTCGATTTGACCGAGAATTAGGCTTCAAATTACCGAGTATACACGAGCGGAAAAGTATGCTGACTATTCACTCAAAGCATTGGAAACCTCCACTATCAGACAGATTCCTAACGGAGCTTGCTGAGCAAACTGTTGGATACTGCGGCGCTGACATCAAAGCGCTTTGTGCAGAGGCGGCCTTGTGCTCGTTGCGACGTGTATACCCCCAAGTCTACGCAAGTGATGACAAATTGTTAATCAATCTTGACAAGGTGGTAGTAGCCCGTGGAGATTTTGCCAAGGCTACGAAAAAGATCACCCCAGCTTCCCATCGCGCTGTTAGTTCGTTTGCATCACCGTTACCTCGAGCTGTGAAGGAGTTGCTGCAAGGGAAACTGACAAAGGTCATACAAGATGTGGCGCGTCACTTCCCACTGTTCCCTCTAGACAAAGCAGCAATTGATGATGTCGTTACTACTGACAAGAACCCTGAGAACGATGTTGAATTTAATGATGGTGAAGATGAAGACGAAGATGACGTCGACATTTATGCAATTACGAATCATGATGATTGCGACGTTTGCCATGGAGACGACGGTGAGTTGCTTTGTTGCGATGCGTGCCCAGGTGCTTTCCATGGCGCCTGCCTTTCGGACGAGTCTACATCACGTGAACAGAACACTGGTGGGCTCTGGTTTTGCCCGGATTGCCGGACTTCTAACTCGGCAGCTATGCAAAGAGCAGTACAGCGTGCTAAGAAGAAGCGCGTGCACACCATCACTTCTCTTCATTTGCCTCGCCATTCAGGATTCCCTCGTGTTTTGGTTGGGGGTAAGGCTGGCATGGGCCAGCAGTACATTGGCCCAGCGCTGCTTCACTCATTGGAAGGATTGACACACTTCTCGCTGGATTATCCTTCATTGGTGGCAGACTCAAACTCGCATTTTCCTGAAGAAGCACTTATCCAACGCCTCAGTGAGGCGCAGAAGTGCGTGCCGTGTGTGCTTTATCTCCCACAAATCGAGCTGTGGTGGAAAAACACCAGCGAGTCCATGCACGTGACCCTAAAAATGATGCTCATGAATTTGCAAGTCCGAGCGAACTTGCCCATTTTGTTTTTAGCGTGCACAACGTCATCTTCGTGTGACGATGAAAGTTTGCCGGAGGATCTCTTAGCATTGTTTCGGGAAGATCCCAGCGTGTCCTTGACATCAGTGGTAATGGAGTTGGATGCACCAAGTGAGGCTGCTCGAACGACTCATTTTGAACAAGTATTTAGCTCGTTTGCTACCCCTCCATCGGTTCAGACGACTAAGATATCCAAGGACGAAAAACTTGAGATATTACCATTGGCTCCTCTTCCTCCACCAACCAAGATTGAGTTGAGTCCGGAAGAGCAACAAAAGAGAAAAGAACGAGATCTCCACTTCTTGCGCGAGCTGCGAATCTTCTTAAGCCAGGTTCTTGACTACTGCGTTGCTCAAAAGAAATATGTACCATTCTATATTCCAGTTGACCCCAAGGAGGTACCAAACTACTACTTGATCGTGAAGAATCCCATGGACTTTAGAACAATGCGTGACAAACTCAACGACAAAGACTACACGTGCTTCGAGCAGTTCATGGACGACATCCAGCTCATTGTGAGAAATGCCAATGTCTTCAACCCGAAACGCAGCTCAACACGCTATGTCGCCCACGCGGCAGGTACGATGAAGGACAACATTTTGTCGTATGCACACCGATTCCGCATTCGCCAGGGATACGATCTTTTTGCTAAGTGTCGTGAGGTGACGAAGCGGCTTAGAGCACACCCAACTATGTACGGAGAATATGGCCAAAGGTTCTTAAAATCTACTGACAAGAGCCCTCGCAAGAACCATGTTCTGCCTCCGGAAAAACCTGGTGTGCGTGTCAGTGCACGACTTCGCGGGGTTAAGGCCCCCGAAATCAGTTTGGATACAGCCATTTCACGTGTGACAACTGGGAACAATAAGCCTACTTGTAATGGAGTTGCTGTAAAAGAGAAGCCCCCAACAGAAGTTCAAAGCGCTGACAACCATAATGAAGTGTCAGAAGATAACCAAAAGCCAACACAACAATGGTTCGTTGGGGATGACGAGGAAGAAGAAGAGGAGGAGGAAAAGAAGACTGATGAGGACGAACCTATCGAAACGAGCTGCAACGGGAACACCGAAAACAAGTCCAACGAGCACTCTGAGGATGAGAACGACGAGGACATTTTTGACGAGGGTGATCGCGTCTTCGTGAGTAGTCGAACGCATCCAGGTATCAATCGTGAGGGTGGAGCTGGCGTTGTACAGAGTTGCAACAAGGACGGCACGTACAATGTCAAGTACATTCTTGGTGGTACTGAGAAGTCTGTCAGTGTAAAGTACATTAAACGGTTGACGGACGATGCGGTGATGGAATCAGTGAAGATCCAACGATCGGCGACGACCAATTCGACGGATGCAGCGGCTTCTGTGCGTCTCATTCATGACGAAGAGAAGATGGATGAGACGGACTATTTTGATGAACTGTTGTGGCCTCTCCTAAAAGAAGAAGGATGGAAACGCGATGACAATTTTGATATCATCGAGGCGTCAGGTGAGGAGTCTGGATTAGCTATGCAGCGCGTTGTGTTTACTCCGGGCAAGAAGCGCAACGGCGAGACTGTGACATTGAACAGCGTGATGGAGGCTCTGGAGTACATCTCAGCGGACACTGAGCTGTCTCTGAAATGCTTTGGTGATCGATATGGAGAGCGGATGATGACGGATGAAGTTCTTGGTGTGGATGATAGTGATGAAGAGACTGTTGCGGTGGAAGAAGCAGGTGCATCGGAAGAGACGAAACCGATGATTTCCACCGAAGCAAACGCTGACGAACCGATGCCTAATGCTACCGAGGAGCCTGCGGAGGCCGTGCAGAAGACACCAGACTTTATTTATGATGAGGTATGTCGGCGAAAATTTGTAGTGGGACACGCATTTATTAACTGATTGTGAATTAAATGTGCAGGCACGAATGACAGCGGTTTTGACAAAGCTGGTGGCGAAGACGGCGAACTGGTCGGTGGACAAGTTGCGTGACGAACTTCTGGTATTAAACAAGCTGGCATATCCGTTCCGCAACCGCTTCGACCGCACCGAGTTGATGCTGGTTATAGATACACACGTGATGATGTTGCAGTGACGAGATAAAGATACACATCATTAAAACACCATAGACGTGCAATTCGTGTCCACTACACCATCTTCTCTTGTAAAAAAAGTAATGTGCTGCACACACTTTTTCTTGCTTGAAGCATTTGCACTAATTCTCTGATTCTGTCAACCTCACCATGCCGATCGTCTACGCGCTCGTGTCGCGCGAGAAGACAGTGCTCGCCGAGTACACCGCCACGTCCGGCAACTTCCCCACCGTCACGCGCGTGCTGCTGGCCAAGATCCCGACAAATGACGGCCGCATGTCGTACGTTTACGACCGTCACATCTTCCACTACATCGTCGAGGGCGGCATCACGTATTTGTGCATGGCGGACGACGACCTCAAGCGCCGCGTGCCGTTCCTGTTCCTAGAGGATATGAAGAACCGCTTCCAGGCCGCGTACGGCGAGCGCGCACTCACCGCCATCGCGTTCGCCATGAACGACCAGTTCCAGCACGAGATCCGCCGCCTCTTGGACTATTACAACGCCAATCCGGACGCCGACTCGCTCTCGAGAGTCAAGCAGCAGATCGACGATGTTAAGGACATTATGGTGGAGAACATCGAGAAGGTTTTGGATCGAGGAGAGAAGTTCGAGCTGCTGGTGGACCGCACGGACAAACTGAACCGCCAGTCGGTCAAGTTCGAGCGTTCGTCCACGCAGCTCCGCAAGTCCATGTGGAGACGCAACGTGAAGCTCTGGCTGCTGCTCGTCTTCGTGGGTCTTTTTGTCATTTATCTCGTCATTTCCATGGCTTGTGGCTTCGACTTCAGTGGCTGTTCCGGCAAACGTGAAGAATGAGACTTAACAAGAAGCAGTTTCGACTTGTGTCGTGCTAAAGGTTAGTCGTCTATCTATTCATCTACTTCTATTTGTTGTTTTTCTATGACGCAAAGTCTAGTGCGCGGTCAAAGTTTGTCTCGGAAGAGTTACGCACGCCGTGGTGCCAGTGTTCCTTCACGTTCGTGTCCAGTGCAGTAGTGACGGCTTTGTACACAACTTCGTCTCGTCCTAAGAAGTGCACCAGCACAAACTGGCACCCAGTGAAGGCCAAAGCTTCTTTGGCCACATCGACATTCGGGCTCTGCAACGCGCGTGCGAGGCGTGTGAAGACGCGACGTTGTAGCAAGTACGTTGCGTCAACTTGTTGCAGTGGAGGGCCAGACATGATGACTCGTGCCATCATGCGGATAGCGCCCACCTCTTGCTTCGGGTAGCGAGTAGGCCAGGCGCTCAGCAAGCGCTTCAGCAGCGGACCCGTCACGGACGGCATGTACGCCACAAATTGTCCCGCGCAACTGATGAGTTCTTCGTCGTCTGATCCAGCAGGATCAACCCAATGTGCTCGCCAGAGCGACACCAAACTTGTCATGCAGTTGCGCGCGAGCTCGTTTTGCTGTTCCTGTTGTTCTTGAGCCGCATCCGATCCTTCCGGCGGCGGAGTCTCCAGCAAACTCTCCTCCACATGTTCAATCGAGTACCTTAGAAACTCCGTAAAACCATGTCCATGATCGTGCATGTGGTCCGTGATGACTTTCGTTGAGCTTTTCTCAACTCCAAGTTCCTGTGCACGTGCTGCAACAGCCGTCACATATTCCACCCGCAAAGCCGTCGCGTCAGCAAGTGCTCGTGCGAGATGCAACCTCTTGGTCGGACAACTTTTGTGGATCGCACGCACGATATCCAGCCTCGCACTAGCTGTACG
>NBNE01001658.1:0-11120 GCA_002215365.1 Phytophthora megakarya | reverse complement strand
CGACGGCGGGCGGGTTACGCTCTCCTGGGTGACTCGGTCGATGAAAATCCGGAGAGGATAGAACGCAGGGACTTGAGATAGCGCGGAACTTCTTCGCTCTACCTCGATCTAGGTTGATCTCGGTCGCTGACGGGTCCTTGAGTCGCGATCGAGACGCCTGGTTGTTGATTCAGGTCTTTCGGTGGTCCAAATATGGAGATCTTACTCCTTCCTTGATATTCGCTTCCAATAGCGGGGAAGGCGCTCGGGCATCATGAGAAGTGGATGCATGAACTTGTTGGGTCGAGATCCGATGTAACCGTTAGGCCAAGCAACCAATTCCTTCCGATTATCAATTAACACTTGAGGACAAGTCACTAGGTAGGGCAAAGCTGGCCAATATATTATCCAGTCTTAACCGCTACGCTAGATCCTATGTCCTTACCGTCTACGCGCTTGTGGGGCCAAAATATCCCCGATTCCAGGCGAAGGCGGACGCTTGTGTGGCTTAGAGCAAATTCGAGTCTGTTTACTTTTATCCCTATGTTTCCTAACCCATCCTCAGCTGCATTCCTACGATTACCTGAAATCTGGATACATACCTTATCCTGGGATCGGCGATCGGCGATCGCAATCAGGCCTCGATCGACGATCAGGATCGAACGTCGACATACGATCACGATCGGACCTCGATCGGCCATCCCGACCTCGCCCCGATCGACCTCGATCTGTGACGACGACCCATGTGCGCAACCAGGAACGTCGGCCTGGACCCTTGGACCATCGCCCGCGGCCGTCGTGCAGCGATCTTCATCCTTGCCGCTCGCCTTGGAGCGCACGCCGCCTGCCGCCCGGCGATCCTATCCCGCCTCCTTTTCCGCGTTCCGGATTGCCATCTTGTCTTGATCTGGGTTATGTCTCCTTCGCATATCTTGATCGGTGATTGACCGGGTTCTGAACGTAGCGGCTCTCCTTCGATCTTGGTCCGTCGGTCCGCTATTGTTCAGGATCGGCGCTCGATGGTGACTTCGCCCCATGAACCGCCTTGATCCGGCCTTCTCACGATATAATAAGGGTGGATCGCCATCCATCATTCCGCCGGATTGACCTTGGGTCATCTGCAGTCGATCTTGGGTCATCGGTAGTCCCCATCACTCACCGGTGTTGTCACACGTCAGATCTTGGGGAATCGTCTTGATGTCTTGGCCTAGAGTGGGATTTCTGTCGCCTGTTCCGTCTCTTTCTCGCGATCTGGCAGCCGAGGTTGCTCTTCACGTGAGATTTCTATCGCACTTTACCACAACACTCTCCTCTTGGCCTTACCTAGCAGACAGACCCTTCGCTCAATGTACTTCGGGTCTGTCGACAGGCATCCGCCTAAGATAAGCTAGCTAGACTTACCGAAGACGGACTTGACCCTTGTTAGCTGTAGGGGAGAACTGCTTTTTATTACTGTATAATGTGAGGCTCTAAGAGCCTCTCCACAGCCCATCTACTGATGAGTCCTACCCCTATACTAAAGTCAAGTGTAATCAGATCCTGTGGGACAATTCCCAGCCGACTCTCTCTACCGACATCTACCGACCGAGGGTTCACGTATGTACGAACTCATCATCATTCCGGACCTGACCGAGGACTCGCTTAAACGAGCACTCGGTTAAATAAGGCGTATAATCCTAATTTAAGATAACCCGGAATAGCCCGAAACCAGGTTATATTTGGATGGCCGAGGGCTCGGACGGTCCCAAGAGTAACCCCGTCACTAGGATGCGGGGGTATAATCTACCAATCACGGTGTGAAGTGAGCTTTCTCTGAAAGCTCTTGTGCCAGTTGGTCTTGAAGACTCGGTGGTTTGCGAAGCTGCAATTCGCTTCACCACAGGTGCCAAATGTGGCGATAGAGTTCAAGTCTGCCGTTCGCATGGACTTGCTTGGAATCGACGTTGAACGTCAATTAGAGCAACGTATAGCGAATGGAAGTGCAGATGGTGATGATCCAACTAATTGAGATGATGATATCGAGTTTAAGTCGAATGTGACACCGATGTAAGAATTGTGGTAGTAGAGATGATAGCTCATCCCGTCGAAAACGGTTTCCCAAGCGATAGGCATGAAGAGTTGAAGACTATATCGGGCAGATTCAATATATGGCGACTGAAGCTCGGGGGTGATCCGCCCGCCAAGGTGCTTCCGTTGCTGATTAGGTTGCCAGACGGCGCTAAGCCCTAGAAGTGCAAACCACGCCAGTATCCACCGCACATCAGGGAGTTCATGAGAGATGTTAACGCCGAGTTGGAACGGATGGGATGGGTTTATGAAAACCCGCAGAGCCGTTGGGCAAGTGCTGCTCTGCCTGTAAGGAAGCCAGGTACGGATGAATACCGGTAGACAAGTGCTTATCGCGCGCTAAATTCTCAAACCGAAGCAGCAGCAGGGGTAATGCTTATACTAAGCGTAGTTACGGAGAATGTTCGAGACATGGCACATTTTGGTATGTTTGACTTCTTGAAGGGTTTTTGGCAACTGCCATTGGCCAGCAAGTGTCAAGAGTACGTGTCCTACATGACGGACAGCAAAGTGTACACTCCGACACGAGTCCCTCAAGGATGCAGTGACGCAGCAATCCACTTTCAACGCACGATGAATCGTGTTTCAAGGAATTATTGTATAAACATTTATTTGTATGGATAGATGGCCTTCTACTGTACGCAAGATGTATTGATGAGTACTTGGAAAAGCTCGAACATCTTTTTCGTTTAATGAACGAGTTTGGATTGAAACTAACTTGAAGAAGTCGAGCCTGTACCAGAAAAACGTGAAATGGTGCGGGAAGATTATTGACGGTGACGGCGTTAGACATGACCCGGAGCGGATCAAGTCACTGCGCGAGATGCCATATCCTACGACTGCTGCAGACCTTCAGCAATTCCTGTGCGCGGCTAATTGGCTACGAGAGAGTATTGTAGGATATGTGGAGGCTGTAAAGCCACTACAGGAATGTTTAGATGATGCGTTACGCAACAAGCGGAAGTCGAAGCGTGCCGCAGCAGCCGTTCAGTTGACGCTAAGTGATGAAACACCAGCTGCATTTGATCGAGTACGCGACCTGTTAGCTAGATCAACTACGTTACACCACCCCAGCCCAGACGGAAATATGGTGCTAGTGACGGATGCTTCGGACAAAGGATGGAGCATTGTGGTGACTCAAGTGAAGAAGTGGGATTCTAGTAAGGACGTTGGGGACAATCGCATAGGCTGTTGACGTATTTAAGTGGAACATTCACTGGCGCTTAAGTGAACTGGAGCGTCATTGAAAAAGAAGGGTTTCCCCCGGCTACAGCCTGTGAGAAGCTATCATATCTGCTAATGCGCCCACGTGGATCTCGCTCGTTTTGCGCCCATAGACATCTTATTCACGTATTCGCGCCAGCGGAGAGTGTGAAGAAACACATACGAGGTAAATTACTACACTGGGCATTAAAACTTAGTGAATTCAGGTACACGATCAACCACATTGCGGGAACAGCCAATGTATGAGCTGATATGCTGAGTCGTTGGGCTTGTCAACAACGGGAAATTGCAGCTCGTCGGGTAACCACACGGAAATCACAGCAGCAGCTGTGCACACTACGTCCACTGGACGAAGAAAACTTTGTATGGCCGACGTGGGAGGAAGTGTTGAGGGTGCAGCGAAGGTATGTGCCCCGACCGCTACCACCTTGGTTGACTACTCATGAAGACGGATTGTTTGTGAAAGGTAAATTAATTTGGATTCCTAGAGAAGAGCAGGCGCTACTGATGATTATATCACACTGTGGGGCCCAAGGCCACCGTGGACGACACGCCATGATGTCGCAGCTCAATAGACCGACTACGGGTCCAAATGGATGCATTCATGTCTAAGTGCCTACTATGCCTGCATGTTAAAAGTGGTAAAATCATTCCGAGGCCGTGGGGTGAAACATACCGCGGTCAAACCCGGAATGAAGCGCTCCCTTTTGATTTTCTGTATGTAGGCGAATCGTTTGGTAACTTTCAGTATCTCTTAGCAGTGAAAGACGATGCGAGTCATATTTGCGAAACAGTTGCGTGTGAGTCACCAGCTAGTGCCGTGGCAGTTGAGGTAATTCTACAATGGCATTCACGGTTTGGTATACCAAAATTATGGATTAGTGACCAAGGGAGTCACTTCACGAGTGACGTGATGTACACTCTGTGTAGCAAATTGAAGTGTGATCAGTAGTTTTCCGTGGCATGGGCCAATTGAGCGGTTAAACAGAGATATCTTACAGGTTTTTCGTACTATGATTTTAGAATCTAAACTGGATCACCACGAATGGATGTCACTGATCTCGGTTATACTAGAAAATCTAAATCATACCGCTCTGCCTTCTTTGGCTTATAAGTCATCGTTGGAATTATTTACGGGATTGCACTCGCCCTCACCTTCTTCCCACACTTTCGTGGAGCGGAGAGGTAGACGTGAGTTGATTGAAACGGGCAAAATAGAGCGTTCTCTCGCCCAACTTCGTGCTAGCATTCGAAATATGCACATAGCGGTCAGTAACGCGAGGGAAAAACAACGCTACTGAATAAACGAAAGAAACGACGGGAAAATATGGTAAATTTTGCAGTTGGAGATTTTGTTTTGCGTTCTCGCGTGGACGAGAAGCATCTCGACAAACTCCTCGTCACGTGGGTGGGTCCGTACGTGGTGACGGAAACCCACCCGAGGTACTTTGTAGTGAAGGACTTAGTGACTGGCAAGTCGTGTGACGTGCATGCGTCACGTTTGAAGTTTTTTGCTGATAAGGACCTCCAACTGAGTGATGAACTACTGCAATATATTGCTACTCAAGGCGTTATACTAGACGTAAAAGAGATTAAGCAGCATCGATGGAACTCGGATCGCCAAGATTTTGAACTTTTCACTAGCTGGAGAGGTCTCGAAGAGATCGAGGACTCTTCGGAGCCTTTTACACCGATGGCACGGGATGTACAAGTTCTAGTGGATATGTATGTCACGGCTGCCGAGGATACACAGCTTGCTGAACACTGGGATCGATTACAGCGCCAGCCCCAACGTGGTGGTAGCTAGAAATCGAATCATTTTTGTCTTATTGGATACAATTCTGGCGTGAT
The DNA here is from genome assembly GCA_002215365.1 of Phytophthora megakarya. Taxonomy (NCBI): domain Eukaryota; phylum Oomycota; class Peronosporomycetes; order Peronosporales; family Peronosporaceae; genus Phytophthora; species Phytophthora megakarya. Next base: position 5,999 of record NBNE01001658.1, on the reverse strand, counting down.
ATAGTAGCGATCGTGTAGGTCCATTCCATTCAGCGGGTTTACTTGAAGTTGCATTCAAGTTGAAGTTTCATGGGACATGACAGAAAATTTGATTAGCGAAATTTTACAGTAGAATTTCTACTGTAATTTTCACATTTTCAACAAATCAAGAAAAAATGGATTGTGGACGGAGAGGACACATTCCAGGATCAGAAGTGTTTGGCGAGTGTCAACGCAACAAGTTGTGAGTTAAATTCACGTGGCAGAATGAGGCTTCAGGAGAGGGGACTGTGGTGGGTTGAGGACATGGATAGCCTCGTCCAGCCCATGCAGTAGCCCACTATTGAAATTGGTTGCTCAGAGCATCGAAGCAACGGTATCTGTTACGTTGAAGTAGTCTAGCGTCCTCGAACCTAATAATGGTCGAAGACTGGCAACGTGATGCCTAGCACACTATCTACTCACTCGAAAACATTCCAACTTGAACACAACATCTCAAAAGGTTATAAGCCCAAGAACAACGCAAGATGTATGCGCAGAAGCAGTCATCGTGGAAGGAAAACTGGAATTTCGACTCTAGAACGCCCGACTATCAAGCGTGGAAGATTCGCATCCGAACCTTACTGGAAAACGAATGTGTCTGGGACATTGTAACGAGTACTCAACGATTCGATAGCCGCTGGCATACAAGAGATCTAGACGATTTCATTCGACGCGATAAACGGGCACTTCACCTCTTGATCAGATCTCTGGACAATGCAACCGTGAAAGCCGTCGGGAAATGCGACAGGTCATGGCTGGTGTATGAACGCTTGGAGTGCGTGTACGCCGCAAACGGTACGGTCAGTATTACTAGGGCCCGCAAGGAGTTCATTTTACTACAGTATGAAGATGAATCGGACATGCAGAGTCACATCAACGAGCTCGAAGACAAAGCAGATGTGTTATCAAGACTTCAGAGACCGATCGATGACGCTGAAAAGTGCTTACAAATGCTGGACTCGCTGCCGAGTACGTGGAGCAATTTGGTCACCGTATGCCAGAACCAAGAGAGCCTAATCTGGCCAACACTTCAGGCAAAGCTTCTACTCGAGGCGGACAACTCGAGGCGGACAACAGGAAGACCGGGACAGACTCCTCAAAGGTTGTCGGAGCCAACATCGCAGCAGCAAAGTTAAATGAAGCGCTGGTCGTGGCAAATACGACGAACGTAGGGGCAAACGGATTCGAACAAATGTCCAAACAACGTCCATGGAACAACGTCAGCGACACAGCCATCACTACAAACAACGCAGTAGCAAGGGCTCTGTATGCTACTACTGCCGTGAGAAAGGTCATCTTCGACGAGAATGCCCCATGAAACAGCGGAGCGGCATGATGAAGAGCGAGGTGAAACATACGCTTACAAGATGGCTAGTGCAAATGTAGCCGAAGCTGTAAGGGAGGTCAAATGGGGAGCCGTCGCGATCATCCCAAAAGTGACTGGAAAGATACTTAATGTGGATCAACGTGGAAAACCAACACTCCCAAAGCAGTATTGGGTGTTGGACAGCGGGGCTACGCATAATATGACGAGTGAAAAGTCATATTTCCGGACAATTGAGGAGATGGACACGAATGTGCAGCTGCTGGTGACGATTCTTCCGTGAAAGTCTGCTGTGTTGGAACAGCTGAAGTAATACTGCAGGACGAAAACGGCGGTTTAGTGACATTGAAGCTCACAAATTGCTACTTTGTACCTGCATTGGCCACGAATTTATTCAGTGTTCGGAAGCTACGGAAGAAGGGCTTCCGAAGTTATCTGGAGACGTATGAAGATCGAACGGGTCTCAAAAAGGATGGAATCGCAGTCCGAACGTGGATCTGTATCTGTTTGAACATACAAAGAATACATCTGATGTTTACGCTTACGGTGGAGTTGGCCAACAGACTATTGAGCTGTGGCATTCTCGCTTGGGCCATTTGGGTTATCAGAATATTGCGAAGTTTATAAAACAAAGGAGCACAACAGGGATACAAATTTCTGATCGCCAACTAAGTGATTTTCCAGTGTGGGACGAGTGTGTAAAAGTAAACCAACAAAGGGCGCCCTTCAAGAACACGAATACCGAGCATGCCAAGCAAGTTAACGGATTGGTGTTCACAGATCTTAAAGGTGCTATTGAAGTCGATTCGTTAGGAAGAAAACGCTTCGTGCATCTCATAGTTGACGACTGGAGTGGATATATTACTGTGGACTTGTTAAGGCACAAATCAGAAGCTCTCCAAAGGTTTCAGGAATACGTAGCACACACTGAAAACAAGCACGGACGAGGAATCATTGTTGTAAATTCAGATAACGAGGGTCAGTTCATTTCTCCTGCTTGGATCGCCTACTGTAACAAGAAAGGAATTATTCGCAGAGCAACTACACCTCGTACACCAGAACAGAATGGTAGTGCGGAAGTTCGATTTAGGGTACTGTTTCGCAAAGTTCGATCGATGTTAATTGCTGCTCAGCTACTGAAACAGTTCTGGGGTGAAGCCATCCATGCGGCGGTGTACGCAGCAAACTGTAGCCCCCTACAATGAAGTGAAGTGATTCCTTTCGAAAGATGGCATGGTGTGGCACCTGACTACAGTTTACTTCGGGGTTTTGGGTTCAATTGCGTACACTTACACGACGGAGACATACGCGAAATCGCTGCAGGCAACAGCAACACCCGGAAGGCGAAAACCACTGAATAATCGAAGTCTAAGAGGCGTTTTCGTTGGATACGCCGACACACAAAAGGCGTGGCGGGTTTTACTGTGTGGTACAGGTGAAATTGTGAACACTTGTCATACTACTTTCGATAAATCGAATAGCTACAGTAAAATGGAACTTTGGCAGCAGGAGCTTGCTCGTTTAGGTAGACGACTTTTGTTGGAGTACACTCAGCCAAGCTGTATCGAAGCATCAGTACCTACCTTGGTGTTCTATGCAGAGCCAATTCCTGAGAATGATGCCAAATCCACGACACCTGATGAACTACACCACTTAGATGAGTTTATCCGTGAATTTGACGTAGATGGACTCCAGGAAGAGATGGTAAATCTTCCTGACATTAGTACTTACAATGGGAGGGAAGGCAGTCAGGTGCTATGGCAGAACAGAGGCCATGGATCTCAGCTACAAGCGCTTATCATGTTTACTGGAAATACACTTTCGGAGAAGCAAATACATGCTGAAGCATTGGTGCCAACAGAAAATCTGGTTAGTATGATGGAGAACAGTAAAATTAGCGAGCTCGGTGCACTTGTGGAACCGAAGACGTACCAAGCCGCGATGGCGAGTGCCAATGCACTACACTGGAGGAAGGCGATCGACAAAGAAGGTCAATCTCTAATCTCGCACGGCACGTGGAAACTTATGCATCTTCCGAATGGTAAAAAGGCTTTGACTTCTCGGTGGATCTTTAAAATTAAGTATGATGCTGACGGAAACGTTGAAAGGTGCAAGGCAAGGTTGGTGATCCGAGGCTTTGAGCAGGTTAAATACATCGACTATGACGAGATATTTGCTCCTGTAATTCGACTGGAATATCTACGTATTCCGTTGACACTTGTTGCAATCATGGATTGGGAGTGTCATCAAACTGATGTCGACATTGCGTTTCTCAACGGGGACATGGAGGAGGAGGTGTACATGCTGCAGCCGGAAGGTCTGGGGTGCCTAAAAAGAGGGTATGGTGTGTAAACTTGTGAAAGCTCTGTACGGCCTGAAGCAGGCTCCTAGGGCATGGCACAAACGACTCACGGATTTCTTAAAGAAAAATGGGTACGAGAAACTAAATAGCGACGCCTCCATCTACGTGAGATTTTGTGATAGAAGTGTGTCAATCATTGGGATATATGTCGATGACTTGCTGTTGATCTCAAAATTCAAAAGCTGGTATTGTAGAGATGAAGCTGATGATATTTTCTGAGTTCAATAGCAAAGACATGGGGGAAGTACACTACATTCTGGGGCTTCGTATCCGCCGTGACCAGGATACCAGGACACTCAGCATTGATCAAATCACGTATGCTCGCAACACACTGGAAAAGTTCAATCTCAGCCACGCGAATCCCGCTCGGACACCTAGTGATACTGTGGTGCTGACCAAAGCATTTCTCCTCAAACGGAAGCTACCCGAGCTCAAATGTATGCTAAAGACTACCGAGGTCTGGTGGGAAGCTTAATGTATCTAATGACGGGATCTAGGCCCGATATCGCGTTCGCCATGATGTCAGTGAGCAAGTATCTCAACAATCCGGGTCTCACACACTGGAATGCAACGAAACGGATTTTGCGGTATGTGAAGGGGACTCAAAACTATGGAATGGTTGTTAACGGTCGAAGTCGTGACGCTCTACAGCTCAAGGCGTTTGTTGATTCTGACTATGCGAAGGACATTGACACCAGAAGATGAGTTTCCGGTTATGTAATGCAGCTTGGTGGTTGTGCAGTGACATACTTCTGCAAGAGTCAGCGGACTGTGGCATTATCATCGACTGTAGCAGAATATATGGCGTTGGCTCACGGCATAAAAGAAGTCATCTTTTCTACGTGAGCTGCTGAGTGAGCTTGGGAAGGTTCAAGGCCAGGCTATTGTCAATGTTGACAATCAGTCAGCCAGTGCCGTAGCAAGCAACACGGTCCAACACTCTAGGATGCAGCATATCGACATGCGGTATCATTTTGTGCGTGAGAGGATTGCTGCTGAAGAGATTGCGACTGAGTACGTGAACACAAAAGATAATATCGCAGACCTGCTGACCACAGCAGTGTCGAACGATGTTACGGAATCGCTGCGCGCCAAGCTTGGAGTGAAAGCGATTGGTCAACGTGTGAGTGATGTACCTCGCGATCAAGCACGAAAGTCAAAGCGGAAGCGAGAGTAACTAGCTGAGTTCGCGTAAAGGAGGCGCTGGCGATGACTGCCGACAAGGTGGTGGATCCACCGAAGGAGTTATTCGGACGCAGACTGTGAATGTCAGCGTGGTAGTAAATTCTACCGAAGCGGTGTATTCCGGCATTTTGTAGCTATAGCACATACCAAAAGTCAATTTGCGTACCAAGAAGCACGGCTGCTTGTCAAGCAACTTTGTTGGCAGGACTGGCTAAGAAACCCTGCTGCTAATGAGTCTGACAAAGCACACTCTACCGGTACTAACGAGCTCTTAGTCACAAGACTGAGCAGTATCTGAATCACGGGGGAGCATACTGACTAGACTACATCAATGCTGCTGATCACGGGGGAGTATTGAAATAGGTTGCTCAGAGCATCGAAGCAACGGTATCTGTTACTTCCTCTGTGTTACAAATTGTGAGACAGAGGAAGTAACAGATACGTGAGTCACAATGTTAGCAAGGCGACCCTTCAGGAAAACGCAAAAAGTTAGCAAGTGATTACGTATCCATACAAAACCTAGTATGTTAGCCTAACATTTTGAAGCAGCTCTGTCTCGCCCAGATAGTAATCGGTACCACGACGTGCTGTCCTGCGCTGCGCCCATCCAGTTGGAGTGTAATATCGCGTTAACAGCTCGATACCGTGGTTTTGGTGGCACCACCCGCGCGATTTTAGGCGAGTCCAAATTGTGTTGAAAGTGAGTTCTCCGTCCATACCGGCTGCTTGTTGTCTTACAAGTCTTTTTTTGAAATGAAATGAAGGAGGGAAGCGCGCGATTGTTTCCCGCTCGATCATTTGAATCAATGAATTATCCATGCCAAGGTCCGCTACAAAGTGGAACTGCGTGATATATCCTAATGTTTGTATAGCTGTACTTGAAGTTTGTATGGTCGATTTTATAACCTGTAAGTTACAGGACACTAAAACACCTATCCTGTAACTTACAGTAGTTGGTACCCAATGGGTTAACCCATTTTAATAAGCTCTCCTCCAGCCTGGAGGCTCCAGGGTAATCCTACCAAGATCTACTGGGATACCAGGATAATAAAATATCATAATATTATCTTGCATCAACGAGTAAATCAAGAATCAACTGGTCTCGAT
>NBNE01001657.1:0-11403 GCA_002215365.1 Phytophthora megakarya | reverse complement strand
GTGACGAGAGTTAGTGGAATGCAGACGATGAAATTGAGCTGAAGATGCTTACCGATGGAGTGGACGGAGTCGTCGGTGACGATGACTCAACTGCTGCTTCGGCAGGAGCTTCTTTGATGACTACAGACGGAGTGGAAGCTGGAGTACCAGCAGGAAGTGACTGCAAGTAAGTGAACAAGATGCAGTGATTAGCAGAAGATCCAACGGCAGAATACGAGCGAAATGGAGACGTACCGGAGTTGCAGCTGGAGATTGAGATGTTGTCGCCGATGAAGACGCAAGCTTGGAGTCGGACGACGACATGGACGCAACGACACTTACCCGAGTGTGGTTCGTATCGCTGCGGAGGCAAAGCTTGGAGTCGGACGACGACATGGACGCAACGACACTTACCAGAGGGTGGTTCGTATCGCTGCGGAGGCAGTTGTGATGTCGGGATTTCAGTGCGCGGGACTTGCCAGCGCGAGTGCAGTGTTGGTGAATGAGATGGACTTGTGGGAGCCGCCGTTGGAAGTTTCCAGTCAACTGGCAGTGGCCCACACAACCGGACTTTACCGGACTACGACTCGTGACCAACGTTCGTAGGTCCCTCTACAAGGAACTTCAACCAGCCAAGTCACTGTATCGGGAGTTGAGTACGACACACCAGGTGACCCGTAGTCGAGATCCGCACTTAGGCGAGTCATCGTCGAGCCACTTTAATGCCCTGCCCAGATTCTTTTTAAACGGTTCGATGAGACGATCCACATCATAAGGGTCTGAGGCACGCTGCTAGCCACCAGCTAAACATCGAGGTCATCCTGGAAGTCAGCGCATAGGAACCTTTTGCAAGGCAAGGCCGATTAGTAGTTTCTTGGTCAGGTGTAGCGACGCAACAACGTGCGAACAAACCCATCCACTATGCATGAAGCTCTTGCACGTCCATCGAAATACTTGCCGGATGCTTTGGACCTACGCAAAATGTAAAAAACGTAATCGTTAAATTTTAACGTAGCTCACAACGATATTTGCACGCATACATCTTCGAAGCGCCATTTGGCCCGCGGTATTAATGCTCTTCGATCAACCTTAACTTGGTGTAAATATAAAAATATTACTTCGGCATCCTGAATTGGTTCTGGACGCCCCAGTTTCCCCAGCAACGACTTCATCAGTCTAGATCAGTTATTTATCTTGTAAAAATAGACAAATTTTAATTCCTACCGCTCCGTCCGATCTTCTGTTACATTTGCAGCGGCAAAAATTTTTCAGCTATAGGAAGTACCATGGTCCCATCATAATTAAAGAATAGACGGATTCTGGAATGAGAATTTGCTACGCAATGATTTTCATGTAGTAGAAAGCTTGTTTTTAGCTTTCATGACAGTGTTGACAGGCAGAGGTCTGTAGAGACATGCAAAATATAACTTGCGAGAATAAAATGTGTAATCGGAGCTAGAAAACATCATATCTTCCGCGTAATGACGATGGTGAACTGAAGTGAGGTTTGTTGCGACGTATAAAAACACCCTTGGAAGGACGGAATTCAGCACCATGATGGTTAGTGCTTCTTGTAATCCGTTAGAATCACTTTAATAACACGGTGGTGACTCTCAATTGGCTGCTGGGTTGGAAGGAAGCCGGAAACGGAGGAACTGTTCACGTTTCACCTCTCCCAGCGTGGAGTCAGGTAAACTGTTTGTAGCCAATTGGGGAGCGCATCTTCGCCTTTCTTTTTTCAGCGCCTATACGACTCGTTCTGAAATAGCCCTGAATTGCTTCAGTGAACGTGTCAAATGGAGTAACCGCAAATGCTGTTCGCCGATGTCCTTTTTAAAGCCTTTCTTCTTCTCCGACTTTGTTTGCTTGCAAGGTTGTCTAAATAGATGCTCCCAGCATGTTAGAATTTCTATATGAGGCCAAACTGATGCCAAAGCTGAGGCGATTGCGTCTGCGTGATCAATACTTGCCCTACGTACGCGCACATCAGCATCGAAACATTCTTTTGCGTATTTCAGGAGTACGAAAAAACATTCGTTCGTACGCTAATTTACTCTCAGTCCTGATAAACATATATAACCATGGTCGGAAGAGCTGAACGAAGCTTGTTGAGATTCGTTCGACAGCGATTCCTCCACAATCACCAAGTGTCCATCCACCAAAATGGATACGATAAGTACCATCAGTTGACAAGACCAAATCAGAACCTTGATCTCGGACAGCAAACTGAACAGTGCGAAGCAGAGCTCGTGATGTGACAACTACCCCTAAAGACGGTACCATGGTTCCATCTATATCAACCGAGTGTTCGAACTCCTCCAAAACGATCAGCTCGATCATATCCTCAAAATTCGTTTCCTCGACTCCTAAAATTTCATCCCGCGTTTGACAAAATTTGTCAACTGATCAATTTCTCAGTGTTAAAAACGTAGTGACCTCCCACCCATCACCTGCTTTCCGCTTCAGGAAAACCTTTCGGTTCTCCTTTTTCTTGGTTTCTGGGATAATAGTGAGCATGGCTGGGTCCCGAAGGTACTTGAATAACAACATGTTACGGACACGACCTCCAGCCATACCAAGCAAGACCTAAGAGTGCATCTATTCCTGGTTTGAGGATAGGAGAAATTTCATTTGTCGTAAGGTTTATAATTGCGCCGCAGTGTTCACCCTTTTTAAGTACTTGATACCTCTTCCCCAATTCTCCTGCTTGATGAGTCACTAGCTTTAAACGATGACGGCAACCTTTGTAAGAGCGAAATAGATACTCTTGACCAACCCAAAAAGTAGGCACATACCGGGTCTTGTATGTGTAGACAAACGAATTCAAACGATGAAGCGCCTGCTCTACGTCAAGTTCACTATCGTGAAATCCAATGATTTGATATATGGTGGTATCGGATACGACGGTTTCGCTGCCGGAAGAAAGTGGTCCAACTTCTCAGAATCACTTCCATATTCGAGAGATGAATCCGAATCAGGGGTGTAGTCAGAATAATTATCGGACACCGTCACTAATACACTCCTATTGCGCTTTCTTTTCGTTGTATACCCTTCGTTAACTGAAGTTCAATCTTCGTTGCTCCTGCTTCCTTTGTAGTCATCATAGGGTTCTGGTCCAGTACGTTCGGCTGAAGCGTCGAAGCAGCTACGAATCTCTGGTGCTGAGTCACTGCCGTCGTCTGCGTAGTCGAATACACCGGTTTCCTCGCCACCATCGCAAGGAGATGAGCTAAACACCTCCACTGATAAAGCTATAATGTTGGTCTGTATCGGAATGTCGAAACTCCTGTATGCGTCTAAGAATAATTGACCACAGAATATAAATTTAGATATTGTAAATAATATCGTATCTCGATCTTATGATATTACTTGTCGCTATTCTATTGGATAAAAGCATATTCGCAACATATGAGGTTATTATACTTCTCCCGGTAATACTACATTTCAACAATTTTAGATTTGTATAGTAACTTCAATACTGTGTCTATGAAAACGAGGAAAGGTACTCCAGGGGTTTATGTAGCGATTTGCTACGTAAACTCCTGGAGTACCTCTACTGTTGTAGGAGGCACGAGATCGTCGTGGTCCACTCTGAGTACCATTTTCGATGTTTCTTCGTGGCAAAGTCGGTCGTATGATAACCTTTGAACGGAGGGTATCCCATCGATGAATTTCCACCACCCCCCCACAGATGCCACACACCAAACGCATCTAGGCCGGATAATTCAAAGTCTTCCGGTAATCTATGAAACCCTCCGGCTCGTTTCCAAAAAACATTACTCAACCAATTCGTTTCAGACTGGGTATGACCTTAAACGGCACTTCCTTGAATCAGACCAGATTCGTTTAGTATTACACAAATAGTCATCTGGAGTTCTTCCTTCCTCGTTCCACCCGTGTCTATTCTGTTTTCGTCCAATAGTTCGATATATCGCTCAACAGTACATTTGGCATGCGATATACTGCTCTCTGTCTCTCTCTCTGCTGCTCATAAAGATAGTTATACGACGGAATACCGGCCGGGGCTCATATCTCCAGCAAATTTATTGCGGCGTGATTCTAGTACATTGAGATCACTAAAACTTGCCGACAACAATAGCAGGTGCTTTACCAACAACGCTAGTCTCAAGTATGCGCTGTGCTCGACAAGTGACGCCAAGTACATCATCAAAATGGGCTGCAAGTGCGCTATCTCGCTCATTGTAGGAAACATCATTTGTAATGCTAGGCTTTCTTGGCAACTGGTGCTGTGCATGCACCACGGACGTTCGTACTACTTAGACAACCGGTGTGCGTGTGGATCCGTGTTGCATTCTGCCGTGGGACCGTGCTGGAGGAGACGATGAGCTGGTGCTAAGATCGACCCTCACCTTGGTCGCCTTCAGCTTCAGGCTTTGGCCAATTGGGGTAGAATTTTAAGCGTAAGACGAGCATGCTATTAAATCTTCTCACAATGCGTTTTGCGCTGGTGCATACCAAATGTAAGACTATTCAAGTCCGTCAAAACTATTTAGGAGAAATAGTACGACATTGGTCTTACACTGGTTCACAAATGGACAAATTAGTCTTACAAAAGAAGGTGACTCATAGTTGAGCAACAGGATTTCAGCAGTGATTATTTGTCGCAACTGATATTTATCCCACTCCATTATGTTTATACTGAGCAACAGATATTTCATAAAGTTTTGAGGCAACAGGTGTGTCAGTGTCTGAGCAACAGATGTTAATATTTTTCCTGAGTTCCCGGTCCCGTTGCTGGAGAACTGCTAGGTAATATCTAGGTATATTTTTTTCTTGGAAAATGACAGGATTTGTGGGGTTATGATTTGTTTCTAGACAAATTCTCATTTTGGGCAGCAGGAGTTTCTTATCGGGCATCCATGTTCCTTCAATGAAAACAACTACTTTATCCAGGCTAACCAGGATCTGACATTTTCTGACTAATTTTTTTTCACATGTACTGCACTACCAGCCCAATCCTCTTGTTGCCCTTAAAATTACTTCTAGGAAACTAGTTTAGAGGTCAGCCATACCTGTCTCATGTAAGTAGAGCCAAGACGATAGAGGTAAGAATAGATTAAATCAGAGTGCAAAGTGATTATAAATGTTGAAACTTCGTCCCAACTATATCTTTCGTGCTAGTAGCACGAGCGTAACCGTGAATGCCTAGTACAGGAACCGCTTTCACTTCGGATACTACCAAAATCTGTAACTCTTCTGCTACCGATTGTATTCATTTGAACGAGTTTCCCTGATAGTCCAAAGTAAAATTTCTATCCACTACCTTCTCGGGCTAAACATATTTAATACCCTGTATAGGACGGTTTATTTTGGAGTATCCGAAGTGAGAGCGGTTCCTGTAATACATTCCAAATCCCCAGCTGTTGAAACAGTTTTCACATTGTTACAATCGATTTCAACTAACGTAGCCCAACACTGTCCGAAAGCTGGATACCGGGACGTATTGAAGGAGACGTCGTTGATTCCGTCGTCGTACAGACTTCCCCGCCACTTAGCCAAGGGTGGGGCCAATAAAAGCCAGAGTATACAGAATGTGCAGAAAGCTTGATTTAGATACGAACATACTGAATTCAACATATCTGGTCGCAAATCCTAATGAGTATATGAACTTCCTTTGCAAGTTATATTATTCTTTGCGAGTACCTTAGTGGCGGGGAAGTCTGTACTTCACAGTCATATTCACCTTGCTGACAGCCTCTTTGAATTGTGTGTACCGGGTCGAGTACGCGGTGTTGCCACGGACGTACACCTCGATGCCACCACCGAAAAGGCCTGTAATCACGCACTCAAGTGCCGATGAGGCCTCCGACATGACCACACGGAAGGTCTGGTTGCTCATGCCCCGCGCATTCCAAGCTCCGGTTTTCCGACAACGCGTATCCCAAGTAGCTGTTGTTGTAGAACACGCTCATGTTCAGCGCGTCAATGCCCTGTAGCCCCATAGCCGACGGCCTGTTCATCAACGCGTTGACGTCCTCTCGTAAATGCCGTCTTTGCATCCCCACAAGTCGATAAGCTGTACTTCCGCGTCCAAATCTTGGAAGTTGTTAAACACAACGACGGATACTGCACATTTAAAGTTCAGGTTGTTAAACGATTAATCCATGGCATGAACGTCGACGTCTGCTGATACCGTAATTGGAACCGTCTCATCTTCCATCATTGCTTCCGCCATCGCGTTGAATCCGCCCACGTCGGAGACCTTCATGTTCGTGTTCACGGTGAGATTGTAGTTCTGACTACCAGACTTGATATCAAGTGCATCGATCCCCACTGTACCAAACGTCACACCACCGTAGATCAGTGATGCAGTCATTTCTTTGGTAGTACCCGAAACCGGTACGTTGTGTTGCAGGTTTACACTGAAGGCACATTAATATCTGAGTCATTCGGGAGGTCGGTGACGTCTATGTAGTTGATAGTGAACATAACTTCTTTTATGTAGTGTTGGATGATGGCAGCGATAATGACGTAGAAGTTGACGAGCTACACGATGAGGATGAACAACAGGATCGATCTCATGATGATGCACAGTCGCTTCCTGCGGGCATGCGCAAACCAGAAGAACTTGACCAACGGGCGACCGTTCTTGTCCAGCGGAATATCATCTTCGTATTTTTCGGAACCTGGCGTTGTAACTTGGAGGTGGCACGCATTATCGTCGTGGTACTTTGTGTACTCAACGGAGGGTGTGCTTGCTTGTGGCGGAGTTGGTCCGTTAGTCAACGGACATAGCGACTGTAAACAGGAATTTTCACTTCAAATAACACCAGCTAAGTAACAAGACTCAATTTCATATTTCTACGCTTCCATCTTCCCGACTTGTAGTAAGACGAAGTCCTGCAAATCGTCCAACTAACGCTTCCCTGTATCACAAAGTGTCACCGCAATATTTAGGATCTTCTCTTAGCGAACGCTTATTCTGGAGAGAAGCCTACCACAATTGCAACATTGTAGCCTTTCCGAAGGTTCAAGATGGAAGCAGAAGACATTGACGTCCAAAACGCTGAGAGTCAGGAGGAAAAACTTCAATCCGATGAGTTCGCACAAATTAGAGCCGTCCTTAGTAGTTGGGGTGCAGGAGAAAACGATCAACAATTTACAACAAAATCAAGTTCGTTTGCTCGAATCCGTAACGAAGTTTGCTAATCGTGCCGAACGTCGCCAAAATGACAGTTTCGAGGAGATAAGATCGACTCATGAGCTGGTGCAAGAGCTAATTGGACAGCTTCAAGATTTCGCTCACCATAATGAGGCAAGAGAGAGCACTCAGGAATCTGTAATTACGCAGCTACAGTCAGAAGTTGTAACACTGAAAAATCAAGTTCAAGTCCTAGTAGCCAAGGGACCAAACATCGATGTACCGACGAAAGGCCACAGTCCCCTCAGGTGCAGTCGAGACCCCAGGTGCAGAATGGGACGTGTTCGAACCAATACCAGTGAATACGCCAGTTTTCTGTAACAATGAACTGGAGGTGAGAGTGACAAAATGTCATAAACAACGAGAAACGTCTGTATATAGTGGTGAAGCAAGCGAGGATATCGAAGTTTATGTCCTCAACATGATCAGGTTGTATACAGCGTATGACCTGTATTTTCAACGAGACCACGTTGATTTGAGAGTAGGAGAACGGATGACAACCCACACAAAAATAAAACCAAAATAGTGGTTGCTCCAGGAATATCAAAGAGAGCAACGATGGAGTAACATAATTCGCAGAATGAAACAAAGATTTGTGACGAAGTCCCATCCGGAGGGCTTAGTTGCTCACTTCTTTGTTTGCGTCACTGGACACGTACAATGACGAATTTCGCAGACTAGCTCATGCAGCGGTCGTATCCGAGTACTTTTAAATCATTCGATACAAACAAGGACTATCGTCGATACAATTGTTGCATCTACTGAAGACAAAGGTATTTGATACAATCAACGTACGGATAAAGCCTCGTGTACTTTGAATCCGCCGAAAAAATAGCAAAACCAACAAAACGTTCACCACAAAGAATGGCATGGAGCCAGACACGGGAAAGAAACTAATGCACTCAGGAAAAAGTCCTGAATCCGACAGAATGTCTTTCACATGCAGGACACTGTGGAGGACTCTTTACCAACAAATCGGGCGCGTTGCAGGACAAATTAACGCAAACAGCGCATAGGACAGGCTGCAGGATACTTTTGCTGCCCTGCACAATTGGCGGGTCTATGACTACTAAGTCTCCTGCGACCTCGTTGCCTTACTTCTTCGCACGTCGCCGTTTGCGCTGCTGGGGGATCTTGAAGGCGGTGTAGTCGTCCGGGATAGTCCGCAGGTCGACGTTGCATAGCAATATCGTCTAGCATTTGAAGGTACCTAGCAGCCTCGTCCTTGACCTTCTCCAGGAAAACCAGCAGTGCGGGGTGCTTGCCAGCAGCTTGCTTGACACGGCGATTATAGCTCTCCAACGGATTATTCGTCCGATTCTGCATGTCTGTCTCACTAGCCACGTACGCGTTGACATTCCAGGTCTTCGGTGGATATAATTTCAGCCACGTGCGGGTGAAGTATGTCCAAAAGTCGGACCACAAACGAACAGCTCCTTTGGTGGGCAGCTTCGATACAACGAAGGGGATTCCCTTCGGCCCGATCTCTTAAATGGGAATGACGGTTAACACGTCAATGGCGCCAGCAGACATGGATTCTTCGATTTGATTGGCTGGAATTCGGAGTTCTACCAACTTTCTGCGAATCGCTTGCTTCCAGTGGAATAAAATGCCAACCATTTGCGTTCCCGAGAACTGGTCGTGGACTGCGTTGATGAGAGCAGCTTCGAAGTCGCGCGTGATGCTGGCTGGGGTCATCTTCATCTTCCCCAACACACGCGCCCAGTCAAGGCAGTGCCAGTGAGTCCATTCACCCTTGGCCTCCAACAAAATGAAAAGTACCGGAATGTACACGTCGTAACTAGTATCGTGACACATGACAATGATAGTCTGTTTGAAGGGTTTTGGTGTGATACTGAACGTACCGTCGATAAAAATCGACACGCCGGGGTACGTTAGCAGACGGATGAGGTCGGGATGACCCATACCGACCATGCGCTGTCGCTTGCCGTCATTAGTGTAGAACACGTTGAACTGGACAAATAAGCGGTCGTCTTCTTCAGACACGCACGCAGTTGGCTCGCTCTCTAAAACACGAAACTCGTCGCTACCGTACGCTTACCTGCGCACGTACTTGATGAAGCTGATGGCCTCGAACGGCTTCAACAGGGTACTTGTTGACCAGCTGCCGGGACACTCGGTCCAACAGCCGTCCATGGGGGGTAGCCATCGAGGGTATGGCCTCCTCCTCGAGCAAGTCACGCATTTCTTCCTCGCACGAGCGGACGGCAGCTCGAGCGGTTGAGCGGCAGGTGTGCTTGTCGATTTCACGCACTTCAGTCTCGCTCTCAGAGAGCTGCTTGACGATCAGCTTGCCCTTGCACTGCGAAGACCGGTAAGTTAGTAGGTAGTATCGCCCTGTTTGGTGTTGACAAGATACTTGTAGCCGTTTAACCGCATGTTGCTTTCTGCAAACTACAAAATGGAGGCGGCACTCCATGCGGCCGGCGATGTGAAGGTGACCCTTGCTAACGAGTGGTTGAGAACGCTCTAGAATCATTTTACTTAAGTAATGTGTAGTATACAAAAAGCTGCATAATAAAATTTTCACTTCTTGGACGACCGTTTGGTAAACTAAAGTTTCCACTTCTTGGAGGACAGTTTTGTAAATCACTGTCTAAATTGGAGCTAATATTATGTGTCGAACTGGACGTCCTGTAGGATGTTGTCTCCATTTCTGTAGGACCAATTTTGTGTATGTAGGACTCTTTTCTGTTTGCATAAACTATCTCTGACACGGTTAGGTGCACGGCATCACACTGCACAGACAAAGAACACACGAAAGAACGCTGTTGAATGCTTCATCCAGATCTATAACCAAAGTGGTAAAAAGATCTAGGCAAAAAGACGGTGAAAGGTGCCGCGGCAACTTCGAAACCAATAGAGGATATCGAAGAAAAGAAGCTCTTGTCCATGCTCACTACGATACAGAGTATCTTGCAAAACTCAAGTGTGATTTAAACAAGTAGGCCCTGGGGGTGGCATCCCAAGGCCAAATGTAGCCACTCCTACCCACGAAAATTTGGTCTTTGACCCTGTCAAGGCAGCTAACTTACTTTACTTCCAGCGGCGATGCGAGTCAAAGCCACCTGCAACGTATTTGACAAAAAAGTGAGTTGTATGCATGGAGATGATATCCAAATTACGAAGGCGTTCTTCGACGAGGGCGTTGACTTCTGCGGAATATCAAAAGCATTCGTGGAGAAAATGAACTGGTGGAGATTTGTGAAAGACTTGGGTTCGATGGAGGTGACGCATGCTAATGGTAAAACGGAAGTCATAAGTAATCAGACAATTCGGCTCACAGTGTTTGTCGACCGTATTCCAGGATATTCTACCGACTTTCAGCTCTGTCGCAACCCCAACCAGTGCGAACTAATGCTAGGCGTTCCTTGGAAAAGAGCAAAAAATCCTGTTATTGACTGGGAAACTGATCCCCATCTTCACCAAAGAAGAATTTGCTAAAGCGTCTTTACCTCTAAGCGGAAAGCCTAGCACCAGTGAACAACACACTATTGTAGAAAATGCGGAGTAACTACGGTCATCAATTTGGAACAAGCTGACAATCTCGTGCGAAAGAAGGAGGCATCGTTCATCGCAATTATCCCGTCAGATACCATCAATGCTCTGTATCAGGAATTGTACAGTAGTCAAGAGGTTGGAGTTCATGCAGTTTGTTTCAAGAAAAGTGACAATGCGCAACGTCAGTTGGCCACTGACATGGATAGCTTCAAGAACAATCCGGGTTTTAATCTACTACAAGAAGTTCCGAAATATTCAGAACCAAACTTTCTGTAGGGACTCCACAACACGGGGAACGCGAGATGGAGGTAATAGACCTGCAATGAGCAATTTACACGCCATAGTGGCGACTCAGTCCTGAACTAGAAAGATGGCTGAGAGAATGGCTGAAAGTAATACTGCGAGTTGGATTAATACGTCCGAGCAAGTCACCACACGCGGCGCCACCAAGAATCCTATAGGTTGGAGAATCGTCCATAACTACAGAGCCATGAACGAAAAAACGATCTGACAATCGACCCCAATGCCACGAAAAGATATTATCCACGATTGAATGAGTGTGTCACTATGGTACAGTTGTTTTGACTTATTATTGGACGCCGGTTAAAACATCCCTAAAACTTGTTATAAAGATGTTCTAAAAGTTCTAAAAAACGGGTAAGCTTTCACAATAGGCCACCGATATTAGAACCATTTTTAGGAAAACATATTAGAGCTCTATTAGTGCAGCTTCCGTCTAA